>WOVY01012755.1:0-52591 GCA_013436015.1 Rhipicephalus annulatus | reverse complement strand
CCTCGTGAAGCACCGCATTAATACTGCTGATTCTCCTCCCATTCACTGCTGACCATACCGGGTGTCTGCCAGAGAACGTAAGGTAATTCAAGAAGAAGTCAACGAGATGCTAGCCGAAGGAATTATTGAACCCTCCTCGAGCCCTTGGTCATCTTCTGTTGTTCTCGTTAAAAAAAAAGATGACACCTGGCGCTTCTGCCCTTGGGCATCTCCTGTTGTGCTCGTTAAAAAGAAAAAATGACACCTGGCGCTTCTGCCCTTGGGCATCTCCTGTTGTGCTCGTTAAAAAGAAAGATGACATGTGGCGCTTCTGCGTTGATTACCGCCATCTTAATCGAATCACGAAAAAGGACGTTTATTCTTTGCCCTGAATTGCCCCGCCACGGTGGTCTAGTGGCTAAGGTACTCGGCTGCTGACCTACAGGGCGCGGGTTCGAATCCCGGCTTTGGCGGCTGCATTTCCAATGGAGGCGGAAATTGTTGGCCCGTGTGCTCAGATTTGGGTGCACGTTAAAGAACCCCAGGTGGTCTAAATTTCCGGAGCCCTCTACTACAGCGTCTCTCATAATCATATAGTGGTTTTGGGACGTTAAACCCCACATATCAATCAAATCCTTTGCCCTGAATTGACGACGCCCTCGATTGTCTTCACGGCGCGCGATACTTTTCTTCAATTGAACTACGTTCTGGCTATTGGCAGATTGCGGTGGACGAGAAAGACCAAGAAAAGACTGCGTTTGAAACTCCCAACGGCCTATACCAATTCAATGTGATGCCGTTTGGGCTATGCAACAACCCAGCCACGTTTGAGCGTATGATGGACTCGCTATTACAAAGGTTCAAGTGTTCAACATGCCTGTACTACCTGGATGATGTCCTTGTATATTCGCCTACATTTGAGACACACTTCAGCATTTGCCAGTGGTTCTCGGCATCTTCCACACTGCTGGCTTTCAACTAAACTCGTCGAAATGTCACTTCGGCCGCCAGCAGATTACGGTGTTGGGCCACCTTGTCGACTCTTCAGGTTGTGCAGCATGAGCCGGAGAAAATTCGTGGCGTCACGAGCTTTCCTGTACCTCAGTCTGTCATGGATGTCCGGAGTTTTGTGGGACTTTGTTCCTATTCTAGAAGGTTCGTGAAAGATTTTGCAACGATCGCTCACCACTCACTGACCTTCTGAAGAAAGATGTGACTTTTACGTGGGGTTCTGCTCAAGCTGCCGCTTTTTCTCCCCTCATCACCCTCCTCACGACTCCACCTATATTGGCCCACTTTAACCCGTCCGCTCTGACAGAAGTCCAAACCGATGCGAGTGGTCACGCGATTGGAGCCGTCCTAGCCCAACGTCTGCGGGGACACGACCGAGTCATCGCCTACGCTAGCTGCCTTCTCACAGCTGCAGAGCGCAATTATTCTGTAACAGAGCATGAATGCCTTGCTCTTGTTTGGGCAGTCACGAAGTTCCGCTCATATTTATATGGCACGAATTTCTCTGTAATAACGGACCACCATGCGCTATGTTGGCTTTCGTCACTGAAGGATCCTACTGGCCGGCTTGGGCGCTGGGCTCTGCGACTGCAAGAATATACTTGTACAGTCATGTACAAGTCGGGACGCCTACATCAGGACGCAGACTGCCTCTTCCGCTACCCGTTCGATGAATCGAGCACCATCCCTGACACCGACACCGATACTTGCGTCTTCTCCATTTTGCAACTGACCCGCATCGGTGACAAGCAACGCCGTGATGCATCCTTGCGTACTATAATTGAACATCTCAAATCACCATTTTCTGACAGGTCCCATCACTAATTCTTCCTCACGATAGTGTCCTATACCGCCAGAACTTCTACGCAGATGGACCAGCCCAGCTGCTCGTTATTCTAAAAAACACTCTGCTCGACAGTTCTCCACGATTTCTATGACCTTCCAACTGCGATCACCTTGGTGTATCACGCACTTACGACCGGATTCGCCTACGCTTCTTTTGGCCAGGGCTTTCACGCTCAGTCAGAAGATACGTTGCGGCTTGTGATAAATGTCAGCGCCGCAAAAACACCATTCACGCTTCCTGCCGGGCACCTTCAACCACTTGAAATTTCGTCAGAACCTTTCTTCCGCGTTGGCTTAAACCTCCTGGGCCCTTTTCCCTTGTCTTCTTCTGGCAACAGCTGGATAGCTGTGCCCACAGACTATGCACGCGCTACGCCATCACACGAGCACTTCCAACGAGCTGCGCCACAGATGTCCCAACTTCCTCGTCAAGGACGTTACCTTGCAACATGGAGCTCCACGCCAGCTGCTTACAGACTGTGGCCGCACCTTTCTATCTAAGGCCATAGCCGATATCCTTCAGTCATGTGAAACAAGGCACAAGCTCACTACATCATACCACCTGCATACGAATGGATTCACGGAGCGTCTGAACCGAATACTTAGACATGCTTGCGAAATATGTTTCTTCCAACCATCCTGACTGGGACCTTGTTTTGCCATACGTGACATTTGCATATAATTCTTCTCGCCATGACACTGCTGCTTACTCCCCATTTTTCTGTTGTTCGGCCGAGAACCTACATTACCTCTAGATGCAGTCATTTCGTCTACCGCGACACTCACCAGCGAATATGCCCTTGACGCTATTACTCGGGCTGCCTACGCACGCGAAATCGCCCGCACTCGCTTTCTGGCCTTTTAAGAGAACCAGCGGCGTTTGTACGGTCAACGGCACCGGGACGTGCCTTCTTACGTACTGGTTCATTGGTGCTGCTGTGGTCCCCAAGTCGTCAAGTCGGCTTGTCGGAAAAACTTTTTTCCTGCTACACAGGTCCATATCGAGCCCTTCGTGAGGTTACTCCTGTGACATACGAAATGCCCCTGCTGCCTCATCGCCTTCAACTGCCCCACAGACCATCGATATCGTACATGTGGCACGCTTGAAGCCTTACTACTCTCCCACTGTCGTTGACATGTAGATGCGCTGAGACAGCACTTCTGCTGCCGGGGATTATTCTACATGCAAGTTGACATTTTGTGGGACGATGCGCATGTGTACCTGACAAGAGGATGAAGAGTGGTCTCCGCTAGGTGTCTGGTGAACCGGTCACGCCGCTGCTGCTGGTTTGAAATATATTTCATCCACAGCCTCGTCGATACGGCATCCCTTCTCTTTCATAACAATAATTCACCGGCTCATTTAGGTTCCATTTATTGAGAGTCTATTGTAGTAGGATCTAGCCATTGCGTCCTAGAAAAAAAACTATGTCTGAGATGTCGTCAGCTTTGCCATTAGATGCACGCTCCACGCGTTTCGAGCGGGCACTGTACGGTGGTGCTAGCGACTCTACCACCGGAGCTGGCAAGAACGACTGTGTTCGCAACGTTGTGTTGGTAGCAGTGTAGCTGGCTGCTTTGTGCGGGCGTTTGATTGCGCGCTCGGGGGTATGCTGAAGGAGCACCAGTTTAGCAGGTGCTTCTCATTTCCTTTCAGAAAGTTTGGCTAAAGCTAAAGCACATTTCGCTATAGAAGTTTCCTTTCAAGCAACTTTGTGGCAGCAGTTTTAGTTGGTTAGTCCTTGCTGCACACTGCAGGGTTACATGTTGGCGCTCAGTCATCTATCAAAATCACCTTGAGTCACCGTTCACGCAAACTGCTCACCGAAGGTACCATCTGCAACATTTTTCCTGAGGCTCGACTAGCGTTCGGGCTTGTAACAAAACTGGATTTCTGGGCAAGGTGAACGTAAAGCTCAATAACACGTCACCTTTTCCATGAACGCACGAAATTAAAGCCAGAAAAGCTCCCCAAGAACGGGCCTTGTAGCCTTTTTTCTCGTGTGTTTACTTCTCTCATTATCTAATTTTGCAGCACCATTTTAAACTCGTTTACAATGTCGCATCACTAGCGCATTCAAGATGTGTTTCATCGCGCCTCTAGTTTGATCAACTCCTTCATTCGTTGAACAACGCTGGCATTCTTGCCGTGGACCTGCGTGTTGTCATCTATTTGAGTTGCCAAACGCACTGCAGGTTGCATGGTGACTGTGCCAAGTGGAAAGGAGGGTAACATAAAAGTAGGGCAGTGCTTCTGCGTCTCATGTCTCAGGCATAATTTTTTCTAGGAGTCGTTTACCTAGCAGACACTGTCGAATTTTGTGACATCACGCTGTTTTGTGCCGAAATATTAAGGTGGAGTTTTCACTCGAATTTTCTGTTTGCACATTTGCTTGCTTACGAACTATATCCTTTGTGGGCAAGCAGGTGATTTAGGATTTGTGAAATAGTAATTTACTCTTCAGTGTCTTATTAAAGTGTGAGGGGCAGTGTGTGTTTACTATCTTTTCTTCAAGTTTATTTATATATGCACCTTTTATATATACCTTTTATTAAGTGCACTTTTTATGTATTTATGTATGCAGTCATTAAGAAGAGTTCTT
This sequence comes from Rhipicephalus annulatus, assembly GCA_013436015.1. Classification (NCBI taxonomy): domain Eukaryota; kingdom Metazoa; phylum Arthropoda; class Arachnida; order Ixodida; family Ixodidae; genus Rhipicephalus; species Rhipicephalus annulatus. The sequence goes on along the minus strand of WOVY01012755.1, from coordinate 48,152 downwards.
GCAGCACTCACAGGCTTTGCCCACACTTATCAGGAGATCACACCGACCAGAGAGTAGACGAGTTCGATTTGAACATTCAATCATAAACTTGGCGTGAATGTCCAAATTTCAATGAAAGAAATTCGCATTAAAATCTCGCGTTGGCACCACCAATAGAAGCGCGAGCATGGCGCCGCTAGTACTCAGCATTCTGTAGGCCAAGCGTTCTCGTACTCAGCATTCTCGCCAGAGACAAGTCTTGTTTCATGGTGTGCTGCTGTTTTTTTGGGGAGGAGGGGGTGAAGGGGGGAGAGAGCACGTACTTTCTTTGGTTGTCCTGTGGCTGTATCTTAGCGAGTGGCAGAAACGCGGGGGAACTCATTTTGTGAAATGTCTTTTTCGCCTGGCATGGCTTAGTGATAGCAGCTTCTTGGTTGTCACTACCACGGCATCTCATGGCTGTATCCGATCAAGCGCAGAAAGCTGGCCTTTCGTAAAACGTACATGCTTAAGAGCTTTGCTCTTAAAAAATGAAAAAGAAAAGAAATGGAGAGAGGGGAGAGATAACAATAAATATTTATTTTTAGGTTCTAACCAGCCTTTTTCTGTGCTAAATATTGTACAGAAATTACTGAAATGCAGAAATTATTGAAATGGAAGGAGCCAATGATTGGACGTGTTTTGCAGAGCTTCCTGATACGCAAGAAAGGCCTGGCACATGACGAAGGCTATTACTTCTGGGCGTTGAAGTTCTTCATGGAGTTCAATCGTCACAATGGCTTCGACGTCAGCCTCGTCAGTGAGACTATATGCAAAGAGGCGTTCCACTATGTGCAGACAGAGCTCGAACAGTATTACGAAATGATGGTTACCGACAAGCGCAAGATTCACATCTGGTCGAAAAGGTTTGTAGCCTCTGTGTTTCTTTACATTTCACTCATATCTCAATATATCAAACCTAGATATAACGAATTACTTGTTATGACGACGTAAATGAAGAAGAGCTTTGTTGTAAACACAGTGCTTATAGCGAATTTTCAGATATAACGAGATATTTTTATGGCAGGTGTGACTTTGTTGTACAGTAAAAGCTCGTTAACCTGGTTCTCACGGGACCGGTGTAAATATCAGAGTTAACGGAATTCTGGATTATTAAATTAACCATCAAAACAAAAAGAAAATGTACGCGACACAGACAAACCTTTTGTTTCATGAAAAACTGCAATCAAACTTTGCCTGCCTCGTCATCAAAATTAGTGCTAGAACGATCTTCAACCTTATGTGGGGTGGTTGTGCATGCTCGCTGTCGCGAGTGCCGATGCAGAACTTCGCGAAGACAGCGAGGGCGCTTTGGGCGGCCTCCTGCACGGTGCGATGTCGCGTCGGCTTATTTTGAATTTAATCATCGAAACAGTGTGTCCTGATCCTCTTCAAGCACTTCCGATAATTTGTGATCATCAGTCAGCAAACCAGCAACGGCCACACCATCATCAACGCGCACAAACACAGCCTGACAATGTAACGAGGGTTTTCATGTCAAAGCGCCAACTCGCCAAACTTCTTTGATGTACCCGAGCTGCAAATGCTATGCGCGAAGTCACAACGCAAGGAAATTAGCAGCGTAGGTGTTGCGGGCAACTTGGGTAGCGGCGGCTGTGCAAACTGTCCCGTTGTTCGTGCATGCGGCGTCATTTGCAGCGAATTTCGTAGACACTGGATGCGCCGACAGCCCAAGCGCTTTCACTGGGTGGTGACTAGCGCTACCTGGCCACTTCCCTCCTCATTCACTATCATCGTGATCATATTCTGCTTCCGTTCGTTTGGTTTCAGCTTCTCCAAAACTTTGGTTCCACCGTCAATTACGGTGGCGGAGCCAACCCTCCATGCTTTCAGTAACCGGAATCGGTCACTGAAAGCATGAAGCCCCGATAGCCCTCTCTGGAATTGTCCGAGTTAACTGGTGCGCGTCTAAATCCCTTCGGATTAAAGAGCATTTGACACCATTGAAATATACACAGTTTTGCCGTGACTGCACCGCGTGTCCAAGTAAACAGAATTTTGACTAACGATATCCGGATAAATGAGCTTTTACTGTAATGAGGTTTGAGTGTATCTCTAGGTGTGCCGCATAAAACATCATGTGTAACTTTTTAGGTAGGCTGAAAGAAGTTGCATTTTCTGGTAAAAAAAATAAATGGAAAACAGCTCTTATCAGAGCAGGAGGCTTATTGCAAAGTTGTATAATGTTTCATGAGGAAATAGAGGCACGAACTGAGAGACTAGAAAAAATAAAGTAAAAAAATAGGACGGCACACTTTCAACTTGTTAATTTTCCGCACTATACCTTAACATATGTACAATGGTGGTGGTGGGTGGTGGTGAAAACATATTTATTTATTTACATGAAATTTTCTGCGGAGAAGCTCCGAGTAGTCGGAGATGCTTGGCTTGCGGTGGGGGGGCCCTTAGTCCAGGGCTCCGCTTGCAACAGCCGCTCTGCGGGCCCGGTTGATGAGGCTCAACTGATCTTCCAGGTTCTCGCTGGCCAGTAGCTCCTCCCATCGCTCCGCTGTTGGATTTTGTACTGGTTGTAAGGCTGTAATGGCCTGACACTCCCACGTGACGTGGTACAGAGTGGCTTTAGCTGAACTCTATGGGCAGAGATGAGAGTATGCCGAAGGGTTGCATTTTACTCAGGATGTGCAAATTTGGAAACGCGCCAGTTTGAATTTGCCTCCAGCTGACCGATTCCTCTTTATTCAGTGTTCGGTGTGGTAGCGGATAAGCTTTCCTAAGTCCTCTGTAATGGTTTAGGATGGCCGAATAGTCGCAAGGGACCGGAACGAGTTCCTCAGGGGCGGAGTTGGAAGGTGCTCGGCTCGCATACCCTCGAGCTACCCTATCCGCTGCCTGATTCCCCTTCAGTCCCATGTGGCCCGGAGTCCATATAATCCGATGCCAAATTCTGAGTGGATGTGTAATGGAATGCTCGCCAGTGTCTTTAACGCTCATGATGACGTTGAGAGCGGGTTGGCTGATGCGCCCCTGTAGGCAGTTGCGGCAAGCTGCTTGAGAGTCCGTGAGAACTGTCAGCGACTTTCGTTGTCTGTAGCCGAGGGCGAGAGCGAGTGCGATGGCAGTTTCTTCAGCATCGGTGATGTTGTGGCACCGCACGGAAGCGCTGGTACGTTCTGTGAGTGTGTGGTCCACGACTGTGGCTACAGCCTTATTGTTTGCATGGTCGTAGTTGGCGGCGTCAACATAGTACGTAGTGTTCTTGTGTGCATAAGTTCGCTCGAGCGCTTCCACTCTGGCTTCCCTCCGGCCCTGATGTAGTCGGAAATCCATATTGCGGGGGATGGGAGCGACCTTATAAGTGGCACGAAGTTGGTCCGGAATGGGCTTGCGACGAGCTGCGTCGTGAAACTGGCTGATGTAGCCAAGGCGTAGGAGCAGGTCACGGCCTGTAGGTGTTTGCGTGAGTCGTTGCAGCTGTGTGGCGAGTTGCGCTTCACAAAGTTCTTCAAAGGTGTTGTGTAGGCTCAATGCGAGGAGCTTGCTAGAAGGAGTACCCGGGGGTAGCTTGAGTGCCGCTTTGCAGGCCTTGCGGAGCATTGCGTTTACTTGGCCCTGTTCGCTCTTGGTGAGGCCTTAGTAGGGCAAGCTGTATGTCACCCTACTGACCTCGAGGCTACGTATGAGTTTCAGGGTGTCCTCCTCGCGCATGCCATGGCGACGAGTGGCTACCCGAGATATTTTCGGGCCACTTGCAGCGTAGTGGTGCGGAGAAGGGAAATTGTGTGATTCACATGGCGGTTCGACTGTACCCACATGCCTAATATTCTAATGGTGGATTTCTCTGGGATTTGTTTGCCAGCAAGGACGACCTGGAGGCGGGAGCCTTGGTTGTTCTGCGCCGATGGTGGGAGCTTGCGTCGATAAATTCGTAGAAGCTCAGATTTTTCTGTTGCACAGACCAGGCCTCGTGCCTGCGCGTATTGTTCGACGTATGTGGCTGCCTGCTGCAGGTTATATTATTTTTCTCCAAGGGACCCCCGCGTGGCCCAGACGGTGATATCGTCCGCATACATTGCGTGATGGATGCCATCGATGCAATGGAGTTCATGTGCCAGGCCAATCATAGCTACATTAAAGAGTAGCGGGGAAATCACTGAGCCCTGCGGGGTGCCCTTGTTCGGAACCCTGATAACATGTGATCCGATGGAGCCGAGACCGACTGTGGCAGTGCGGTCCGACAAGAAGGCGTGAACATAACTGTAGACGCGCTGCCCACAATGAAGGGCCTCGAGGCCCTCAAGTATGGCCTGGTGGCTAACGTTATCAAACGCGCCCTAAATGTCTAAAGTCAAGATAATGTTTTCTCCTTGCTGAGGGGCATTATCAATGACTTCTTTTAATTGTAGCAGTACATCCTGCGTTGAAAGATGTGCCCGGAACCCGTACATTGAGTGCGGGAAAAGGTCATTGTCCTCGAGGTAATCTTGCACGCGATTAGTGATGATGCGCTCAAAGAGTTTACCAAGGCAGGAAGTGAGGGATATTGGTCGGAGGTTTTCGATCTGAAGTTTTTTGCCCGGCTTCGGTATCATTGTGACCTCCGCGTGCTTTCATTCAGGAGGAAGCGTGCCACGTTGCCAATGATCATTGAAAAACGCCGTGATTTCTTGTACGGCGCTGTCGTTGAGGTTCCTGATAAGGGAGTACGTGATTCCGTCTGCCCCAGCAGCTGTGTTGCGATTGCTGCTGCGAATGGCTGCGTAAACTTCGTCCACCGTTATTGGTCGGTCGAGAGTGTCATTGGCACGTCCACGATACGCAGCCTGAGATGCGGGTGGGTAGAAATCGCCAAAGCATTTTCGCCGGACTTGATCCAGCAGCTCATCGTCAGTACCCTCAAAGGCGTGTATGAGGCGCATGACTGACTTATTCGTCTCATTTTTTGTTCCAGTGGGGTCCATCAAAGCGCGCAAAATGTGCCACGTGCGGGCCGTGCCCAATGAGCCTCGAAGAGAGTCGCTAAACTGGGCCCAATTGAGTCGCGCCAGTTCTGTAGCGTACTGCTCGGCCTGAGTGGTGAGTGTGGCGATCCTTAGCTTGAGGCGTCGGTTATGTTTTGCGTCCTCCATCTGCGGATGAGGCTCCTTCGGGCTTCCCGCAGATGTAGCAGATGGCCGTCCACTTCCGGCAGTGCAGGTGTTCTGTTAATGGTGGTGGTCCAATGCTCTCGAATTTCTTTAAGTTGGGTGCACCAGTCGGTGAGGCTTGTGAGGCTGTCGAGTGAATGTTCGCTCTCACGACGAAAGGCGTCCCAGTTTGTGATGCGTGCTTCTCCAATAGACCGACGCGCTGCGCTCTCTGTAACTTTTGTGCAGAGAATGAAGTGGTCGCTGCCCAAGGATTCCTGCAGGTTGTCCCGGTTATAGTTTGCACGGCCACGGGCGAAGGTGAGATCGGGGCAAGTGTCCCTGCACACACTGTTGCCGATCTGGGTAGGGAACGCGGGATCCGTAAGCAGTTCAAGCTGAAATTTTTCAGTGGCAGCCGCAAGCTGTTTGCCTTTGACATCCGAACGGTTGTAACCCCAGCGTTCGTCGAGAGCATTGAAGTCGCCGAGCAGTAAGAGTTCTTTTCCCTGGGCCAATCGGCAGGCACCTTGGACGAGGGCATGGAAATCAGTGGTTTTTGCTTTGGGGCGCTATATACGTTGACAATGATGATACTTCGCTTTTCTCCTTTCTTTTTTTGCCTGAGAACTAGCTCCACAATCACATGTTCTATGTTGGTGTCTGGGATATTGTCTAAGCCAACTGCGGTTAGCGTTTTGTCAATCAGGATGACCGCTTTGCCCTTTGTTTGACTGTTATAGGACTCATAACCTGAAAATATGGGTGGCGTTCCGGGCTCCTGAAGCGCTATGACATCTGGCCGAGCAAGGTGTGTGTTAATGTACTGTTGGAGGAGGCTCCGCTTTCTGCGGAAGCCGCGGCAGTTCCATTGCCAGACTTCTAAATGTTTGCCAATAAGTGAGGCTGTGCTGCCTATGGTTACTTCGTTGAGTGGAAAGGCGTGGGTATCGGAATCTTGACTTGTGACGCCGATGTAGGAGTGAGGGCGAGGGCGCTGGGTGTCAATGCGGGGGTAGCGAGGATTTCGAATGCATGTGATTCCAATCCTAGTCTATGGTAACCTTGATCTGTCGTGGCGTGCGAGCTACGAGTGGCCCTCTTCCTGCGTATGTTTTCGCCTGTTTCAGCAAATCGCGCCTCGAAGCGTGTCTCGAGAGAGTGGAGGCGTTCTCCGAACTGCGTGAATACGGCACTGAATTGTTGCGATAGCTGCTGTGCGAGCGTTGAGAGCATTTCGCGTAACTCTTCGCGTGTGACTGTGGTGCCCGACGCAGGAGGAATTGATAGCGCCGTTTTAGGGATCTTCTGTCTCTTGGGGCAGGTTGGGGTTTCTTTTTCGGGGGAGTCGGGCAGCGATCCAAGACGCGCCATTAGGGCATGAAGTTGAGAACTGTCCTTGGATTGACATGCCCTGACGGCCGCCAGCTCCTGTTTGAGTTTTATGTTTTCCGCGAGAAGGTGTTCGTATGCGGTGGACAGAGTATTGAGTGGAGCGATGGGAGGATCTACATTTGCTGACCAGCTCACCTTATTGTCGGCACCGGCTGATGGAGTGGGATTGGGCTTCTCCTTATGTTTGCTGGAGGCATGCTGGGACTGTTGACAGGTGGGTTTCTGCTGCTGCTGCTGCCCCTTGGTCATCTGGTTCTTCTGATGTTGTCGCTGCTTTGGCTGCTGCTGTTGGCCAGGTTCCACAGAAGGGAGGGGTGGGAAGGACTGTGACCTCGAGCGTGAGCGGGAGTGGCTGCATGAGGTCTCGTTTTCCTTGCTGAACCACCTGCGTTTGGGAGTGGGTGGGTTACGATGGGGGTTGCGGCCCCTGGCTGGTGGTGCTTGTTGAGGAGGTGGCCGTGGGCGCGGGGCCTTCAGTCTCTGAGAGCACTCTTTGGCGCCCGTTAAGTGGGCATCTCTACACAAGTGACATTTGGGAGCACAGGGGTGACCGTCAACGGGGTTGAGAATACCACACTGCCGACACACGGGAGTGTTTGGCGTGGGGCATATGTCTGAGCGGTGCCCCGGTTGTAAGCAGACTTGGCAGGCTTGTCGCGTCGGCTTGTACGGGTGGCAGGCCATCTCCCCACCGTAATACAGTACATATCGGGGCAGAAGGGGGCCTTCAAAAGTGATCACGGCAGATTTGGTAGCACCAAGCATTCGTGCACTGTGCACTGTCACTCCCTGCGTGCGCACGCGGAGGTTGGCGGTGAGTTCTTCCGGAGTTGCGCCAGGGTCTATCCCATGAATAACTCCCCGCAAGGTGCCCTCAGGGGCCGCCACATAGGTATTGAATTCGTAGGTCTTCCTCTCAAGCGTGAGGGTGGTGATCCGACGAAGAATTTCGGCCGTCTCAACATGTGGCGTGCTGGCAATGAGGATGTTCGACCCGGGGCGAGTACGTATAATGAAATGATCACCAGTACAATGTTGTCGAGAATTGCCCGCCACTGCTACGGCTCGGGAGATTTGATGCGTAGTGAAGTTCCGAATGGCCAGGCCCTTTTTCGGGCGCATGATGATCTTTATGTCCGTGCGTGGAAGCGGCGGCGGCTTCCATCCTAGCTGGCGCGGCTTTGTTACGGGTGGTGGTGTTCGCGCCGGTGCGAAGCAGGAGCGCTCGCAGCCGCAGCTGCCCCAGCGTTGACGTGGCTGGGCGGAGTGCTTGCAGGACCGGCCGGCTGCATCAATTCCGCTCGAGCTTTGACGAATTTTTTCTGGCGTTAACGCTGGCGACGGAAAATCGCCAGTTTCCAGTTGGCATCGGTGACTGCCGGTCCCAGCGATGCAGACGATGTGGGATGGTGCACGGCAACTTCATCTTCGCTTGCTGAAGTGAGCTCGTCGAGGTCGAGCGATTCCGTGTTAACATGGGTGTCGTTGGGGCTGAATGCGGGTTGAACGCATCCGGTAGTAGTCACGTCAACAGTTGGCGTAGTGCTAGCGTCCATATTGTTGTGGAAGGGGTCCCGGCGTTAGGCCAAGTCCCCCGAACTCACACAGGCGAGCTAGGTCGACGCTTAGGCCCAGCGACCCAGCGCTCACATGGGTTCTTCTGAAGGCGATAGAGAAAAATGGAAATGTTCTACAGCCTCGGGAAGGGTGAGCGGTTCCCAGGACAGTTAAAACTTGATGATCCGACACAGTGCCGGCGACGATATCGAACTAATCCGGTCAACGAGAGTACACGTTCAGCGCAGCGTATGCGACGCGCGTCCGCTCGCTCCGGCATCCACCGTGCGTCTCCTGTACAATGGTCCCTCGATTGTGCATTGCCCGGTCAGGCAACAACCCGCATTTTGTGACAAATTGATTTGGTCCCGGCAAAACCACCATAGATGTGATGCACAAAAAACCTCGATTATTTGGTGAAATTTTGCGCTCACCCCCACTTTCTGATACCATCTGGGATGAAAAAAAGAAGCATTTTTTTATTCGAATTGTATGCTGACCAAATATTGGCTAATGCATAAAAAAAACTTGTGTACAGTTAGGATGAGGTATAAAGAGTAAAACAGACGCAGCATGCCTTCTTCGAACGAAAAATTCTCGTGGCAGCCCATTTGCTTCTGTAATTCAGTTTTCCTGGCTTTGAAATCGCTTCTGGATGCGTCTTGAATTGCGAGTGTATTCCAGGGCTGTTACATAGACAAGCTCAATCTACACTGAGTTGGTTCAGCTAGTCGACAAGCTTGCATTCGAGATGTACATTTTTTTTGTTCATATTTTCGACCAATGGAAACTTTCCTTGATTGTTTCCTAGTTGACATGCTCTTGAGGATCTCCTCCTTTTGTGTACAGCATTCACAGTTATAGGCCTTCACCATGCAAAAATGATGCAATGCATCCATTTTCAGCGTGCAAGTTAGCTTTCCCTTGAGATGAATGTTCGAAATAACTGCTCCACTTCAGCAGTTGCACTTCACTAGGGAGCAAATATGATGGGCATGGCTCAGATGTGCATGAAATCATCCTGTGGTACTTCACTACAAAGTTTACTTTGTAGCCACCATAAAGAAAGGAATACGGTACTACTATAAACTTTTTTCAATGCAAAGCCAAAATATTAGGGCGAAATAATTTCCCCAATGATATTGCTTTGGCCCAGCGGGCTGAGTCCCGTTTCGTTGGATTCAGATTGTCACGACACGTGTGTCGTGCATTCCACATGGTTTACGAGCCGGAAAGGGAGATCGCTAATTGCATGTAAATAAGAGAGCAGAATCCGTTCAGTCAATATGGCCGACTTATGGCTTCACCGCGGCTTTACAGAGAGTGATGTCAGGGCCTCTCCTTACTTAACCTTTCTTCCCTCCGTGGTTACCATTATGTGATAGTGACGATACTAAACCTGACTCTTCCCCACTGGTATGGCTGACTGTTCAGCCCACTCGGATGTAGGAGCAGATGTTAATTCCATCAAGTGTTCTGGCGTTTCGTAGCGTGTTCAGTGCGGCGGCATGCGAAACATCAATCGCCATGGCATTCTTTCGCGGGTTCACTCGAATGTCGATGATTTCATCTTGCACCAGCCCATCCAGCAGCACCGAAACAGGTTGCCTGTTGAGGCGCTTGATGTTGCCATTGGGTTCAGCAGGAACGAAAACGATTGGTGTTGGCCTCGGGCCCTTGCGGCACACAATCATTCGGCGCGTTAGGTGATGAAGAGGCCCTGGTGTTACGTCTTTTCGTCGTTTGACTTGTTACAAGTTCGAAGTTGTCAGATAGCCTCTCACCTGTCAGTGATTAAACACCAGTGTCCTTGCTGTCGCAATAAGGGCCCATAGATACACTTCCTGGACGTGGCCACCGTGAATGCCGCAGCAGGTGGCAGATATCCAAACTGGTTCATGTTGATCATTGATGAACACAGTAGGAGGCTTCATGAGGTTCACATATTATGGTGCAAAAGACGTAAGAGGTACTGAAACAGTGTATAAATCAAGGACGAGTTGACAAACTGTAAAAGGTTCCCGCAGGACATGCCGTATACCTGTTGGTATAATTGACCATGCAGCAGTTCATGATTCCGTTAAACTACGTGCTAGCGGGCATTGGGAGAGCATTTGGTTCTGCTAGGAATCTCAGCAACTCTCTACTTCTACGCCTGGGCAGTAGCGCGCTAGTTGCAGTTGAAATAGTATATTAGATGATTACTTAATTAAGAAAAGTTTAGCAGGGCCCCACTAAAAGAATGTAATCTACTTTATTGGAGAAGGGCAGGGCTTGATGCAAGCTTCTTTAGATGGTCTGTGCCCATTTTTCAGACGATACTGAATGTCAATGCCTATATTCTCAGTTTTTTGATCTTACAACAGCCAAGTTATAGTACGACGATTTTGTATGGTCCCTTCAAAGTCATGCAATCAGGAGTCCACTGTATTTTCAAAAATGCGCATGTGGAGAGGGCTCAGCACATGCAATCAAACTATCTCTCAGTACTAACAAAGAACGTTCACTTTAGTAGAGAGAGACAAAATGTGTACTGATGCAGCCGTCGGCTTTCTTCATGAGAAATTCTTCATACACTTCACATGCTAACTTTTCGCTACTTCACCCGATCACACTCGTGTCCATTAACAGTGGTACACAGGGACATGAAGCAAAATCATATGGCGGGTGGGAACCACACCATTCTGTTTTATGTTCCCCAGTGGTTGCAAACCAGGTTTTGTAATTATCATTTCACTCTACTAACATTTGTTGATTTAGAGAAGGAAACAAACTGCATTTTGCATTTGAAGAAGTCATCACACACTGCACAAGCGTGCTGGGAGTCTAAACAGGAAGATGATAATGTGGCACCAATGCCATGAACTGTCGTCATAACGTGCACCTTGAAATTTTTGCGATTTGTGAACCTGTAGTGACTACAGTAGCTATGCACTTAAGATTCACGTTTGTACATGTACTTTTGTACAAGTGTGTGAAAATCGCTTTGGAACTTCTTCAAGTCAAGTCACTTGGTTGCCTGTTTACGGTACTTTTGTTGCCGACAGAGAATGATGTGTAATCGCTATTTATCAACGATTATGTAAAGTTTAGTATTCACAGATTGTTAGTGGGTTATGACATGCTGTTATACACATGGTTCAATTTCTATTTGTATTAGTTTGCCACTGCACTGCATCGATTTTGTAATCAAAGGGCAAGAGGCATCGTGTTGCACTGGCTGCAGGCCATACGAGTATTTTTGGTCTTGGGACTGTTGCATGACATGTAGTAAGTCTTCTGAATGGGAAAGTATGCAAGAGGGGTAATTGTCTTGAGCAAGTAAGTATTGTTACTCTCCTGAGTAACTGAGCATGGCAACAGTGAAGTGTCTGAAGTCCCTGTGATTTAAGAACAAGGTGATGGTTTTTCTAAGTTTTCTGCTGCTTGTGTGCTGTGAACACAGCTAAAAAATCCCTACTACAAGGTAGGCGTATATATCCCACAAAAAAGTGTGGGCTCAGAGCAACCTGCAATTAGACGCATGAATTTTTTCCCTCGCCCTCTTGTTGGTGCGTCCACATGAATTTTCATTTCATTTCATTTTATTATACCCCTCAGGGCCAGAGGCATTACAGAGGGGGAGTGGTAAAAGCACAAAAAGGTAACAAAATAAAAGGAACAAAATATGCAAGTACAATAGAGACGCACTATAAGTTAGAAAGAGCCTGAGTATACAATATTAGCTACAGAATTGCGAAAATGTTTACAGTTATTAATGTTTACAATGTCAGCGGGAAGGCCATTCCAGTCGCGAGAGGTTCGTGGTAGAAATGATTGATAAAAGTACTCAGTATTACATGAAGCGAATCCAACTTTGTGACGATGATCAGTGCGATGGGATACATAAGATGGTTGAGGGATGAGTCGATCGCGCACATCAGGATGATGATACATTTTATGAAACAAGGCAATGCGTGACACTTTTCTGCGCAGTGATAATGATGGGAGGGAAAGGTCTGATTTCATAGAAGTTATGCTGGCGGTGCGACTGTAATTAGCGCGAATGAAACGTACAGAGTTGTTCTGAACCATCTCTAGAGCAGTAATTAAGTTGATATGGGTGGGATCCCACACCAATGTAGCATACTCTAATTTCGATCGGATTAGTGTTTTATAGAGCAGGAGTTTCAAGGAGGAAGGAACGTGATAAAAATTTCGACGAAGATAGCCTAACATGCGGTTAGCTTTGTTAATTAAGTGCTCGATATGAGCAGACCAGTTTAGGTTTGCAGTAATGTAAACACCGAGGTATTTATATGAAGTAACTGATTCTAAATGAATGTTATCAATGTGGTATGGTGGTGGACGGGAAGATTTTCTGGAAACACGCATGACTTTACATTTATTAATATTTAGTTGCATTAGCCATTCACTGCACCAGTTTGCGATTGCGCCAAGATCAGACTGAAGTGAGGCAACATCATTAGAGTTCGTTATCTCTCTAAAAACAACACAGTCATCCGCGAATAGGAGAATATTAGAGGTAACAACGGAAGGAAGATCATTAATATAAATTAGGAATAATAAAGGCCCAAGGACTGAACCTTGAGGAACTCCCGAATAGACATCTGTAAACTCTGAGTTAACGCCATTAAAAGAAACAAATTGTGAGCGGTTTAAAAGGAAGCACTCAATCCATTTCAGTAAATTAATACCAATATTAAGCGTGTTTAGTTTAAGCAGTAGCAATTTATGACAAACCTTGTCGAATGCCTTAGAAAAATCTAAGAATATGCAGTCAATGATCGATGATCGATCTAGTACTTGATGTAGCGCATGAGTAAAGGTTATTAGCTGAGTTTCACATGAGTAATGTTTTCTAAAACCGTGTTGTGCTGAACAGAAAAAAGAGTTGGATTCTAGAAAACCGACAAGGTTAGTGAAAATAATATGCTCAAACATTTTACAACATGTGCTGGTTAAGGAAATGGGGCGATAGTTAAGTGGAGATGTCTTGCTTCCAGACTTGTGAATTGGAATGACCTTCCCAATTTTCCACTCATTTGGAAGAATGGACTGATCAAGAGACTGTTGAAAAAGTTTAGTTAAGATTAACGCAGCGTAGGCCGAAGTGTTTTTCAAGAACTTGTTACTAATATTATCACAGCCGGGAGCTGAATGAAGGCTAAGTCCACCAATGAGCTCAAGAACACCAAGTGTACTGATTAGTATAGGTGGCATACTTTCAAAGGTATGGCTGTTTGTTGTGGGGTTATTAACAGCAGAACGGGCAGAAAAGTTCTCAGCAAATGTACGGTTAAAAACTGAGGCACAAATATCAGATGAAATGGGGTCGCCAGAGGAATCGGTCAGTGTGATAGCGTCATCGGTTGAGGGATTAAAAGTTCGCCAGAATTTCTTAACATTTTAACGCTGGCGGGTATGCTGTTTTTTTTTTCCATATGCCTGTCTCATATTTTTTGCTTTCACTCCTGCTTTAGGCTTCACGTTGGCTTGAAAGCTTATCAGGAGTTGTTGCGAACCCTCGCCGCCATGGATAGCAGCCCCGAACAAGCTGTCCGAGAAGCAGCCAAAGTTCTGAAAGGCATGTGCTAAGATTATTTCATTTTTTTGCTTTTCTTTTGAAAATATCTTTCTAAATTTCTCTGACTTCAACTTTTTTGCTGTCTTTTTGCTCATATAGTTCTTTTTATTTTATTACTATACCACTCAGTTGTTTCAGCTGGTCGGCTTGGACTCTTGACTACTGTATGAATACTGCTTTAGGTAGATGTTGTATTTACATATCTTTCAAAAGTTTTTCAACAACAACAGCTGTTATGGGGTTTTACTTGGCTTTAAATTGTGCAAAGTGTAATGCGACGAAAAGCAGTGGTAAAAATTTAAATCAGTGTTCGCATGCACTGGGACAAGGTAGCCTGTTATTCATTGAGGGTAATTGATATGGGCTGTGCAAGTCAAATTTGAACAGGTTGATTGCTAAGTTGTGAGGTTACGTTGCTTCTGACCAGATTTTGTAAAAATGCTTTCTCTATACTACTCATTGCTTATATACATGACTGCAAGCTTTTGTTTCTTGTCATGACACATATCTCGCTATACTTTGGAACCACTTTAGAATTATGAAAAGAGGAATTTTAATTTCCTGCAAAATTGTTAGATGCACTGCTGCCCTTAAGCTTCACACTCTGTCCACCACATCGAAATTTTGGGCCTTATTTATAGCATCATGAATGGCGACATTGTATTGTTTTTGTACTCTCAGAAAAGTGGTCATAGGAACATGGGATGCAGTGGAATCTGGTTGATACGATTCCGCATAATGTATTTTTCGACCTAATGCATATTTTTTTTGACCGAGATTAATCCCAGGGTTCACACGATGTTTGCATAACACGTTTCATTTTTCCTTTCGCACGAAAAATTTATCGATATTTCGCTGTATTAATTAAATGGGCCAGACATTTAACTTTTTCTTTTGCTCTGCTACCGAGCAAGTCAAGTGTTGTGCTGCTGCAGTGGAGCCGTAACAAAAACAAACACTTGGCTTGTAACTTGTCTTCTTACCTTTGTTGTGTAGCAGTTCTGCATTGAGAGATTGATCTAGAGAATAACCACAGTGTTGATGTAGCAGTAGTGATACATTTTGTAAGCTTGTGGAGCAAAGTACAAAAAAGTCGAATCTTTAAGGCCACGTTTTAAATGCGCGATGGTCCAGAACTACTAATTAATAGTACCTTCTTGCTGCACTCCTGGCTCTTGGTCTAAATCGGAGATTGAGATGTTAATCATGTGATCAGTAACGGCTATAGGTGTTCAGTATGTTTACTTATACTTCTTTATACTATTGCACAAGTTAGTTCTAGCTAAATTTGAAAACTGTGGAATGGTGGCAAAAGACACTGACTGCACAAAAAAAAAAAGAAAAAGAGAACCGCTATCGAAAAACTTGTCTTGTGTTCACATTCATGTTTTTTATCACTGTTCTACTTGTTCAAGGGTGCAGGAGGGCTAAGATTGGGTAGCAGTTTTATGTAAAGTGCCTAGCTTTGTCTTCACCTTGCGACAATTGGTTTTCAATAAAAAAACGAAAACAAATATTGATCGCACTTTTTACCTTTTCTAGGAACAATCTTCTACCTTCCAGAGTATAGAGAAATCGTCCTGCACCTTCTATTGAACTTTAATGAGTGCGTACAACCAATGTAAGTATGTATAGTCAGTCTTTGAGTTAATACTAAAGTGTTGCAGTCCGAATATTAAGTGGAATCTTGTTGATGCGATTCTGCATGATATACTCTTTGGCCTGGTACATTTTCTTGTGGCTCCCACCCTATGTTACTCCTTTCCAACCTCTTATGTGTGAAAGGAGTGTATTTTTTGGCCCTAATACATTTTCTTTGTTTTGGCCAATGTTACTCCCAAAGAACCTCTTTGGTAAACACGATATTTGCATTATACATCTTATTTTCTGATTTCGCTGAAGAACGTATCCACAAAATTCTATTGTATTGCCAGGCATGGAAAAGTGTTAAAATCTTGCTACTTATGTCCTTTTGTGAGCATTTACAGAGCTGCATAAAAATAACACCAGTTTATGCTTCACTGCAGTTACATTAGTGCCATATAAGCAAAAGAAATTGCCCTAATGTTGTTTTGATTTTGGTTTACCCTTTGCTGACATGCAGAAAATGTTGTAGAAGTTACACCAATTTTTTTTTAACTATAGAAATTATGGATATCGTAGGATCGGTTTATGAAGCGCCTAAATGCATACCTTGCATGCAATGGTATTTCGATAAATTAGCTATGTTTACCATTTACCTAATAATGATAATTTGCTTTGTTTTTAATAATTGGCAGATAATGGAATCACATGCCAATCTATTTGGCGTGGTTAAACCTACCGTGTTCAATCAGCGTAGGCTACTTTTAAAAATACTAATAATTCACTCATAGACGGTATACAGGGGCATCTGAAAAGTAATGTTGGTGCATAGATTGAAAAGTTAGTGATCAGATCAATACAACACATTGAAAGGTTATGAAATAGTCTATTACTGCGTCAACACATCGCTTCTAGCTAGATTTTAAGGTATCGATGGTGTCATGGTCGGCCTCCTCCAGATTTTCTTTTAGAGCCTTGCTGCCAGCCTCTTTGGCTCTGTCAACTCTCACGAGATGATGTCTTTTCGTGGGATCTTTGACACTATGAAACAAACCATCACCATAGGCCACCCTTACTATAGGAAATGTTTATACTGCAATATCGCAGAGTTCCACACTAAATATAGTGCCGATCCTATCACTTTTTTCAAACAAGGCCTACATAACGCCTTGAACGGCAAATAAAAATTAGTTTCTCGGAAAAGCCCGTCTTTGCTCGTCAGATGGTCACAGGCGACTGAGCGACCGTGTGTGCACCATCCACCAATTCTAACTGACCCTGGCATGCTGAAGTGTAAAATCACTTAAAAAAATTATTATATAAACGCTAAAATTACTTTTCGAACAAACCTTCTACAGCCAACTCTTGTTATAGCAAACCCCAGATTAACGAACTTTTCGAAAATCCCCGCCCAAATGCCTGCTGGTTTAATGTAAAATTATTTTATTACTATGAATTTCAGAGTACCGAATGACTCATAATAACGAATTGAATTTTAACTTCCTTATATCTCCACAACACTTCAAAACAAGAAATAGTGACTCTAAAAGGCTACTCACAGCTGTAAAAATAATACCCAGCTCCATAAGCGCCACTATTATCATCATCAGAATGCCCACGCATATCTCTTATCTGCCCACCCTATTCAAATGTGCGATTGCCTTATCGGCATCACCATCACCTGGTACTTGTTTTACGCGTCAGGCCTCGTCCTGTCGCCTTTTTTTTTGTCGGACAGTTTGACCTGCGTGCTTGTTACACGGTTGTTTTCTATCGTTTTGGTTGGCCGTTGAACTTTTAAGGTGAGCTCTCGAAGCAGCACGAAAGAAATGCTACAACAAAGAAAAATGCGGCGGGAGTGACCTTTCGGATGAAGTTGCCGATGATTACCCCTGCATGGTTCACTAAGGCCCGAGCACTACGCACAGTGCGACGACGAAGCATACTCGTGAACTTAGCTGACGACTGATAACATCCATACCATTTGTCGTGATAAGGAAACAGAGATGAGAGCGGAGACATCTCTACACTGTGAGCGGAGGTGTCTCTTATAAGCAGGTTATCACACATGAGTTTTATCAACCCCTATTTTGATGTAGGCACACTGGTATCATTTATATCAAATTGTCTGTTACATCATGTCTCTTATTAAGGGGTTCGGCTGTTCTGTTAACCAGTACTTATGATGTTGTTCACCATACTTGTGTGAAGCAGTGGTACGTTAAACAACAAAAATCGATAATGCTTCAGTCAAAATGAGTGTCCATATACTAGTTATAAATACAGTAGATGACTCTCAGTAAATGAAAATCTGTTAAATAGAACTCCTAGTTAAATTGAATAATTTCCTCTACTATGTTTAGTTTCGGGCCTGTATTCTGCACCCATGTTCATCTCCTAGTAAACAGAACTCCTGTTAAATGGAGCATATTTTCCCGGTCCCTTCTAGTTTCGATTACGAGAGTCTGCTGTAGTAAAGATTAGTACTGTGAATCCCTGTAATTATCTTTGGATGATTGTGCCTTTCTATAATTGAAACGTTGTTATTAGTAAAAAGGCTGCTTGGCTAGTTGTTACACGTTTATAGCTGAAAACTGAACGCATAGACAAGACAGGACAAATGAGCACTTGTCCACTTTTTCGTGTCCCATTGCATTTTTGTGCTTGGTTTTTAGGCATAGGTTTGTAGTGGTGAGTGGAAAAGAAACACCAACATCAATTTGTGATGTATGGCACCCCGGTGATAGCAATAACATCAGATTAATTAAAAAAAATACACAAAGAAAAGCTTTTCTTCTATTCATTCATGAGCAAGCAGT
This sequence comes from Rhipicephalus annulatus, assembly GCA_013436015.1. NCBI lineage: Eukaryota > Metazoa > Arthropoda > Arachnida > Ixodida > Ixodidae > Rhipicephalus > Rhipicephalus annulatus. The sequence goes on along the minus strand of WOVY01012755.1, from coordinate 30,087 downwards.
AATGTTGTATCAGCTGAATTAAAAGGAAACTCGCACATAGAAACTTTTTCTACTCATTTTTGAGTGTGTAGTAATGGTATGCGTATAAGTGTGTCTGCTTTGATGTTCTCATATGCAGTCTGTAGGTTGCAAGCCCCGGGTGTAATGACAGGCTTCGTAGCAGTCCTTGAAACCCTTGAAAATCCTTGAATTTCGAGATGGCATTTTCAAGGCCTTTGAAAGCCCTTAAATTTCTTTGAGGTGCTTAAATGTTCTTAAATTTCATTAATTGAAGCCATAATTTAGTGGATTTTTTTTGCTTGCCTGGCAACTATGTGCTCTCAAGCCAACAAACCATTCAATCCAATCTGTTTCTTTAGCCATAGTGCAGTGTTGTAGTACAGTGCACTCTTCAAGTACACTGTAGTTGTGGTAGCGCTTGCCTGGTTACAGCAGCAATAAAGCTAAGCCTGGCTTTTTGTGGAAACTTGAAATGTGTACAGATATCCGGAGTCCCGTTGCTTATGATGGAACTATGCCGGGCAAGTGTGAATTCCATCCATCTTTGTAATGCACTGCTGCTTATAGGGAGTAGACTGGACAGGGTACCTTAAACCCTCATTAGGCAAAGTCTTCCCATGTAGGAAGAGCTCTGACGTGTCATCAATGGGGGAGTCTGCTCTTAAAAGTCACATGAAGAGTACGAAATACATTGAGAACACAAATGCGACTACAGTCCATGGTAACTTGAGTGCATTCATGGTGCCAACCATACAAATAAAAGGACGTACAAATTTTTATGCTGTAAAAAGTGGTATCGTCATTGTCTGCAGTTTCAAATGTTATTTTAGGTCCTTGAAAAGTATTTGCTAGGTCCTTAAAAGTCCTTGAAAACCCTTGAAATTTATTTCGCTTAGGTGCTATGAACCCTGAATGAATTGTAGTCAGAAAAATTTGCTTCATTTTTGGATATTGCTGATACTTATTCATTCTCTTGTACATCAACTCAGCTCCTATCTTCGGGACTTGGTGGAAATGGTTCATGTCTATGTCAAGATGCTTCAACACTTCGCCCAAGCTCACAGACACATTATAGTGAAAGGGAAGGCCAAGGCAAGAAAGAAGGCAAAAAAGCAGGCGCTGAAGGAAAATAATGCAAGTAAGTGACAGAGCTGTGACATGTTATTGTTTTGACAACGCTTGACCACTAGGAAAGGCCGTATGATTCCTTCATCTGCTGTTCAAGCTGTCTGCGTACACGAATTTGGTTATCTACACACAACTTGTATAAAATGTGGTTTTTGGTTTTTAGGCACAGCTGTCAGTGAAGAAGCACGGCAACAGGAATGGCTTGAAGTGTCATCTGGAATATCATTGGCTCTTCAAGGCGAAGAGGAGCTGCCTGATGATGTCGTTCCATACGACTCGACATTGGACAACACTGAAAATGAACAAAAGTAAGCATTATGCATGCACTTGCTTCGTATTTCATATCTCTATAGAACACTCATTATCACAGCCTTGGTGATCTCTGGCCATATTTGGTCCTTTCGCCGGTAAGCACCATAAATTAGGCTTGTGCATATACCTCCCCTGAACGCAGCAATTAGCTCTTAGCCCTCAGTTCCCAGCAGGTGCGAAGCAACTGCCCAAGGCGACGGTCAGATCTGTGACGCGACATAAAGTGCTGAGAATCCCTGGGTACGGACAGGCCGCCATTGGAATCTAGACATGGCTTCCTTCAACACTAAAACGCTATCTAGTGAGGCTAGTTTAGCTGTGCTATTCGAGGAATTAGAGGGTGTTAAATGGGATGTAATAGGGCTCAGCGAAGTAGGGAGGACACATGAGGCTTATACAGTGCTGAAGAATGGACACGTTCTATGCTACCGTGGATTAGTTGACAGAAAAGAACTATGAATGGGGTTTCTCATACACAAGAATGTCGCTGGCAACATAGAAGAATACTATTGCACCAGTGTAAGGGTGGCAAGTATCATAATTAAGTTTAACAAAAGGTACAAGATGAAGGTGGTACAGGCCTACGTGCCTACATCAAGCCATGACGGTCATTTGGTTGAGCGCTTTTATGAAGACGTAGAGTCAGCCATTGATGAAGTAAAAACAGTATACTCTTCTTATGGGCGACTTTAATGCCAAAGTAGGCAAGAAACAGGCCGGAGATCATGCAGTGGGGGAATATGGCATCGGCTCTAAAAATGCCAGAGGGGAGTTATTAGTAGAGTTTGCAGAACACAATAATTTATGGATTATGAATACGTTCTTCAAAAAACGGGCTAACCCTAAGTGGATGTGGCGAAGTCCTAATGGTGAAACTAAAAATGAAATTTACTTCATTCTGTGTGTACACTCGGACATTGTACAAGATGTAGGAGTAGTTGGCAAGATTAGATGCAGTAACCATAGATTGGTAAGAGCTGGTTTTCACCTAGATTTGCAAAAGCAAAGACAAAAACTGATACGCAAAAAGCCAAATAATGAACTGGCGGCGAGACGAAAAATACAGGAATTCAGAGTTTTGCTTCAGAATAGATTCAAGGCACTAAATGAGATAACTGGTGTTAGCATTGACACAATGAACGATAATCTTACTAGTACCATTAAAGTGTGTGCACTTTAAGTTGGAGTTTCAGTCACTAGACTGGAAACTAGCAAACTGTCTCAGGAGACAAAAAATGTTATAATGGACAACAAACCATGAAAGCCTCAAATGCAACCAACAAAATAGAGCTAGTGAAGCTTTCAAAGTTAATCAATAGGCCTAAAGTAGCTGAAATCAGGAAGTATAACATGGAAAGAATTGAGCAGGCTGTAAAAAGCGGCAGAAGCCTCCAAGCTGTGAAGGCAGACTTCTGTATAGGCAAAAATCGGATGTATGCATTGAGAAACAAGGAAGGCAATGTTATAACCAATATGGATAGGATAGTCGATATGGCAGAGGAGTTCTACAGAGAGCTGTACAGAAGTCAAAAGAACCAGGATGGTATTGTGAGAAACTATAATAGTTCGAAAGAATTCGACATTTTACCAGTAACCACAGGACAAGTAAGGAAAGCCCTAGAAGGAATGCAAAGTGGCAAAGCCGCTGGCGAGGATGAAGTAACAACGGACCTCCTTAAAGATGGCGAAGAAATTGTGTTAGAAAAATTAGCCACGTTATATACAAAGTGTCTCTTGACGGAAAGGGTACCAGAATCTTTTAAAAACGCCAACATCATCTTAATTCATAAGAAAAGAGACGTCAATGACTTGAAAAATTACAGGCCGATCAGCTTACTCTCCTTTCTCTACAAACTATTTACAAAAATAATAGCTAATAGAATTAAGACGATATTGTAGTTCAATCAGCCAAAGGACCTAGCAGGATTTCGTACCGACTACTCCACAATAGACTATATTCGCACTATCAATCAGGTAATAGAGAAATGCGGTGAATACAACCAATCCCTATGCATACCTTTTATAGATTACGAGAAGGCGTTTGACTCATTTGAGACATCAACAGTAATGCAGGCACTACAGAATTAGGGCATTGAAGAGCCCTACATAAACGTACTGCTAGAAATTTACAGAGGATCTAGAGCCACCATAGTTCTCCATAAAAAAGCGAAAGAATCCCAATAATGAAGGGTGTCAGGCAGGGAGACACTGATCTCTCCAATGCTATTCACCACATGTTTACAGGAGGTATTCAGGACTCTAGACTGGGAAGAGTTAGGGATAAGAGTTAATGGAGAGCACCTTAGCAACCTACGATTCGCTGATGACATTGCCTTGATGAGTAACTCAGGCGATGAATTACAGGCCATGATTACTGAACTGGACACGGAAAGCAGAAAAGGTCTGAAAATGAATTTGCACAAAACTAAAGTAATGTGCAACAATCTCGAAAGAAAACAGCACTTTGTGATACGTGGAGAGGCGCTGGAAGTTGTTAAAGAATATGTCTACTAAAGACGGGTAATACCCGCAGAGTCGAAACACAAGATTGAAGTAACTAGAAGAATAAGAATGGGGTAGAGCACATTTGGCAAGAACTCTCAAATATGACTGGTAGATTATCATCATCACCATCATCATCGTCGTCATCATCATCATCATCATCATCATCATCATCCTGACTACGTCCACTGCAGGACAGAGGCCTCTCCCATGTTCCACCAGTTAACCCGGTCCTGTGCTTGCTGCTGCCAATTTATACCCGCAAACTTCTTAATCTCATCTGCCCACCTAACCTTCTGTCTCCGCCTAACCCGCTTGCCTTCTCTGGGAATCCAGTTAATTACCCTTAACGACCAGCGGGTATCCTGTCTACGCGCTACATGCCCGGCCCATGTCCATTTTTTCTTCTTGATTTCAGCTATGATATCCTTAACCCCCGTTTGTTCCCAAATCCACTCTGCTCTCTTCTTGTCTTTTAAGGTTACACCTACCATTTTTCTTTCCATTGCTCGTTGCGTCGTCCTCAATTTAAGCTGAACCCTCTTTGTAAGTCTCCAGGTTTCTGCTCCGTAGCTAAGTACCGGCAAGATACAGCTGTTATATACCTTCCTCTTGAGGGATAGTGGCAATCTACCTGTCATAATTTGAGAGTGCTTGCCAAATGTGCTCCATGCCATTCTTATTCTTCTAGTTACTTCAATCTCGTAGTTCGGCTCCGCGGTTATTACCTGCCCTAAGTAGACATAGTCTTTTACAACTTGAAGTGCACTATTACCTATCTCGAAGGGCTACTCTTTTCCGAGGTTGTTGTACATTACTTTCGTTTTCTGCAAAATTCATTTTAAGACCCACCTTCCTGCTCTCCTTGTCTAACTCCGTAACCATGAGTTGCAATTCGTCCCCTGAGTTACTCAGCAATGCAATGTCATCGACGGTTACTAAGGTACTCTCCATTAACTCTTATCCCTAACTGTTCCCATTCTAGGCTTCTGAAAACCTCCTGTAAGCACGCGGTAAATAGCATTGGGGAGATTGTGTCCCCCTGCCTTACACCCTTCTTTATTGGTATTCTGTTGCTTTCTTTATGAAGCACTATGGTAGCAGTTGATCCCCTGTAGATTTCTTCAAGGATGTTTATATATACTTCACCGACGCCCTGATTCCGCAGTGTCTGCATGACGGCTGATATTTCTACTGAATCAAACGCCTTCTCGTAATCTATGAAGGCTATGTATAGTGGTTGGTTATATTCTGAGCATTTCTCTATTACCTGATTGATAGTATGAATGTGGTCGATTGTTGAGTAGCCTGTTCGAAATCCTGCCTGTTCCTTTGGTTGATTGAATTGTAATGTTTTCTTTACTCTGTTAGCAATTACCTTTGTAAATAGCTTGTACTACAAAGAGAGCAAGCTAATCGGCCTGTAATTCTTGAAGTCCTTGTCATCTCCTTTCTTATGTATTAAGATGATGTTAGCGTTCTTCCAAGACTCTGGTACTCTTCCCGTCAGGAGACACCTCGTAAACAGGGTGGCTAGTTTTTCTAACACAATCTGTCCTCCATCTTTCAGCGGATCTGATGTTACCTGATGCTCACCAGCAGCTTTGCCTCTTTGCATGCTCTCCAAAGGTTTTCTGACTTCTTCTATCATTACTGGTGGGGTGTCATCTGGGTTACTGCTAGTTTTTATAGTATTAAAGTCGTGGTTGTCCCGGCTACTGTACAGATCTCTGTAAAACTCCTCCGCTATTTTAACTATCCTATCCATATTGCCTTCTTGTAGTTATTTTGCCTTCTTTGTCCCTTAGTGCATACATCCTATTTTTGCCTATCCCAAGTTTCCTCTTCACTGCTTTGAGGCTTCCTCCGTTTTTCAGAGTGTGTTCAATTCTCTCCATGGTATACCTTCTTACATCGGATACCTTACGCCTATTAATCAACTTCGAAAGCTCTGCCAGTTCTATTTTGTCTGTTGTACTTGAGACTTTCATGATTTGACGCTTCTTAATGAGATTCTTCGTTTCCTGGGGAAGCTTGCCAGTGTCCTGTCTAACTATTCTGCCTCCAACTTTCACTGCACACTTCATAATGATACTCGTCAGATTATCATTCATTGTATTTATGCTAAGGTTGGTTTCCTCACTAAGAGCCGAGTACCTGTTCTGAAGCGAGACTCTGAATTCCTGTACTTTCCCTCTCAGTGCTAGCTCATCGATTGGCTTCTTGCGTATCAGTTTCTGTCGTTCCTTCCTCTAGTCTAGGCGAATTCGAGACCGTACCATTCTAGTGGTCACTGCATCGTGCCTTGCCAAGCTCTTCCACATCCTGCACGATGCCTGGGCGTGCAATCATTATAAAGTCTATTTCGTTCTTATTTTCGCCATTAGGGCTCCTGCATGTCCACTTGCCGTTTCGTCGTTTTCGGTAGAAGGTATTCAAAATCCATAAATTATTGCGTTCTGCGAATTCTACTATTAGCTCTCCTCTGGCGTTTCTAGTACCGATGCCATAATCTCCTACTGCCTGGTCTCCAGCCTGCTTCTTCCCTACCTTTGCATTAAAGTCTCTCCATCAGTGTTGTATATTGTGTTTTTACCTTACTCATTGCCTGATTCCACGTCTTCATAGAAGCTTTCAACTGAAGCGTCATCATGGCTGGATGTAGGCGCATAAGCCTGTACCACCTTCATCTTGTATCTCTTATTCAGTTTAATTATGATACCTACCACCCTTTCATTAATGCTATAGTATTCCTTCTATGTTGCCAGCTATGTTTCTGTGAATTAGGAACCCTACTCCCAGTTCTCTTCTGTCAGCCAAGCCCCGATAGCAAAGGACGTGCCCATTCTGTAGCACCGTATAGGCCTCATCTGTCCTCCTAACCTCACTGAGCCCTATTATATCCCATTTAACACCCTCTAGCTCCTCGAATAGTACAGCTAGACTTCCCTCACTAGATAAAGTTCTAGCGTTAAACGTTGCGAAGTTCAGGTTCCAATGGCAACCTGTCCGGATCCAGAGATTCTTAGCACCCTCTGCTGTGTTGCAGATCTGACCGCCGCCGTGGTCAGTTGCTTTGCAGCTGCTGGGGACTTAGTGCCGTGAGTTATTTGACGTATGCATGTGGGAGGTAGTGGCCAGATACTGCACCACAGTGGCCAATCCTTCTCTGGTGAGGGAGTGCGTTCCCGGCGGTGGTTACCCGTGAGGCCGCACCCCAGGCCTCGTAATGCAGTTCCATCACCACGCGATTTTTTTTTTATCCGGTTGGGAACTGCACGGCATTCGAATTTGAACCACGGACATTTTGCATGCGAGGCGGATGCTCTAACCACTACGTCATCGCTGCTCACAACCACTATCCACAACCACTAGCTTTGAGGGATAGTGGTAGGTTACCACTATCCCTCAATAGGAAGATAAATAACAGTTGCATCTTGCCAGTACTTACCTACGGAGCAGAAACCTGGAGGCTTACAAAGAAGGTTCAGCTTAAATTAAGGACGATGCAGCAAGCGATGGGAAGGAAAGTGACAGGTGTAACCTTAAGAGACAACAAGAGAACAGAGTGCGTCGGAGAACAAACCGGGGTTAAGGATATCATAGTTGAAATCAAGAAAAAGAAATGGACATGGGCCGGACATGTAGTACGTAGACAGGATAACCGGTGATCATTAAGGGACTGGATTCCTAGAGAAGGCAAATGCACGAAGGGGAGACAGAGAGTTAGGTGGGCCGATGAGATTAAAAAGTTTGCAGGTGTAACGTGGCAACAGAAAGCACAAGACCGGTTTGATTGGCGGATCATGGGAGAGGCCTTTGCCCTGTAGTGGGCGTAGTCAGGCTGATGATGATGATGATGATATATTTGAATGCTCTAAATATTACAGTATTCGATTTTGTTTCAAATCGAATTATAAATTTTGAAAATTTTGAAGTATTCAAAATGAACAAATTAATGTATATTATACTTTGTTTCATATATCAGGTGCAACACTGTGGATGCTATGCAAGAAGTTTGGTCAGCAATACGTGCGACTATGTGCGTCTCGCACTTGACTTTCGTTGTTGTAAACACTCGTGCAAGACGAGCACAACACGCACAGCGTCTCGAAATGCTACGAATAAAACATCAAGAAATGAGAAGAAAGGGACGCTAAGTGATGCAGAACAACTTATAGACAGACGTATGACGGGGCGCTATCTCCGATGCAAAAGGCATCTTCATTTATTACTGAGCTCAAAGAGGAAAAGAAATCATGTCTGAGATGGAAAATTTATTGTACCATTTTTTCGTGTGAATGGAATCATTGCAAGAAGTCTCACTAGCTGCCACAGTGTTGCACCTGATTTATGAGTACACTCAAACATTATTACATATAACAAATATTAATCTTACACAAATATAGGTTTGTTATACCCAAAGATTTGTTATAAAGATTTAATTATAACACTTCATTTATTGCAAGACTATTTTTCATTTACTTGTTATAACTGATATTTCGTTATATTCAATTTCGTTATGTCGAGGTACAGTGCATACATTATTTGCACGTAACAAATTGTAAAGGTGGTTTCACTGTAGTGTATGAGTGCTATGCCGTGAAGGCACCTATTCAATTCGTATGTAATCTTTTGTAAAAGTAATTTCACTGCGTTTAAAGTATGCTAAGCCATGCAAACATGTATCCGGGGTAATTCCACACTGTCGGGAAGCGCCGCTTCAAGGTTAAATGAACTCTTGCATCAAATGATCATTTAATATGTTTAAAAGCTTGTTATACTAGCTTACACTCTCAAAAAATTTTTAAATTGTAACATATTTTTCAGGCTATCATTTGCCTTCTACAGAAAGCCAATTTTCGCTACTGTTTAAACTTGTTTCCACTTCCTTTAAACTAAGAGGAATCACATTTGCACAGGCCTTGTTTTAATTTTTAAAAAATGTTGTACAGGTTAGTTGCATCATGAGAAATGTGTTCATTTTTCTTTAATATGTCATATATACTATTTAAAATTTTAACAGAATTGCTAGTCACATTGAATTTGCTTCACACTTGAAATTCACTATTCGTACAAGCCTACCATAAATCATGAATCGTAACTTGCATCATATATGGCTGTTGTTGTGATTTCATAACATCTTTCACTGCAAAAATGTTTCTTGTCTTCTTCTTCTGCTTCTTAGCTTATTTTATGCCATGCCGTTCTTGCACAGTTCTTCTTCAATGAATATATCGGTGCCCAGTACCTTCATTTCACTTGTCTCTTGTTTTAAATATAAAAAGAACGCTTGTTTTTTGGATTTCGATAGACCAGGAAAGATGTCCAGATTAAGCGAATACCGAATTATCGAAAGCATTGAGAAAACAATGAACAAGTGTGTGCTTTGCCGAATTTAAGTGGGAGATCCGGAGCAGCCGCCGAAATTCTAGAGTCAGCACTTTGATTGCTCCAAGCAAAATCTGCCAGTGAAACGTGTGAATGCTCCATGTAATATCGCTGCAGAAGCTGTTCATGCATAAATCTTGTAGACCAGTTCCCGAAACTACTACTGCTTCTGCTCTGTGCGTTTTTATGGGTCACCGCAGCAAAACACATATTTCGACCACGCAGTGGCGTAAAACAGGCGTGTCGTTTTTTTGTGTTGCGGTGACAAATATGGATGAGTGCATGAACATTTATTTTTTGATGTAGCCGATAATTTTTGGGTGTCTGCACAGCGAGTCAGGGAACGTTTCTTTAACATCATTTCGTAGAGCATGCACAGTTCGTCATCATCGCTGATGCTACTAATGTCAGTACTGTCGCTATTGCTCAGTGCAAGAAGCAAGTGAGCAGCTCATCCTCCAGGCTGAAACGACACCATGTTAAGAAAGTAAACAGGTGCACAATGTGATCAGACACAGCTTCAAAAAACGCTGAAGGCAGCCAGGGTGCTCGACTGTGCTGGAAATGATGGCACTGCATTGCTAGAGTTCCGGCGAAATCTGTCTCTGCAAGCCTGAGCAATGTGAAATGCTTCATCAAAAAATGGGTTGCTCTGAATCAACCAGTCCAAACGCTTGCTCCGAATTGACCTGTGGAGTTTGACCGTGTAAAAAGTTGATTACAGCTTGCTTTTCAGTAATGAGCAATTCCTCCAAGGCTTGTATTCATTTGTAGTTTTAACCAGCTGGTTTTCTCACTATGTTGTTGCAGGCTGGATGCCTTGGGCCGCATTCAAGCTGCACTTAAGGCCCGAGAAACAGCCAAGGCAGTGGCATTGTTGCGAGCAGGCCAAGAGCTGTGGCCTGGCCAGAGCATGTTTGGATCGCAAGAGGAAGAGACCGAGTTTCAAGCCCTCAAAGAGATCTTCTTTGCCAACTTTGCAGGTGAGACCAGACTTACTCCAATGACAACTGCATGTCTCAAAATCAGAGATGTGTGAACAGCCAAATTATGGGTGCGAAGTGAATTTCGGATGCAGATTTAGATGAAATTCTGGGTGCAAATTGAATTCAATATTCAGCACATTCTTACAAAATGAGAACATGAAAGTGTTTTTTTGTTTGTTAGGTTGCTGTTGCAAAGAAGTGATGCACAATGGCGTGCCTGAGCTGCACTACGAGAAACGAAGAAATGTGGAGGCTGGTTTGCGTTTATTCACATAATTTGATATGACCAAAGGAGTATGAACAACACTTTACATGTGCTCTTTCATTTTATGGTTGAGGTAGAAATCACAATGTTGACAACTCTTCTGCCAATATCGATGCTAAGTCTACAGCCTGGGCATTGTACTCTCAGCAGCTATGGGTTGCGAAACCGCTATTCACGTTGCTGCAGTGCTGCCTTCACGGAAGTTGAAGGACAACTGATGTGGTGCACAACGGTGTGATTCCTGAGTCGTGAAGTTTCTGCCACAGGGATTCCCTTCTCCTACTTCGCTTCTGCTTATGGTTTCTGTGGCAGTTGTCATCAGTGTCAGTAACAGTGGGAGATAAACTGCAACACTAATACGGAAAGGTTGCCTAGTTGGTTTGGCTGCATAACGAAAATTCGGTCACGCAGCATGAAGGCACAAATGAAAGATTCACACGCTGGTCTTTGTGAACATTTGTTTGTGTCTTCGTGTGGCATGTGCGAAATTTTAATTAAGCAGCTGAACCAACTAGCCTGTCTTCCCATATTATTGCAGTTCATTTCTAGTTTTTCAGGCTTTCTTTTCTACTGCGCTGGTCCTTTTAAACTTTTCGTTTGTATATTCGTGTTGCGTGCACAAAATTTATATTAGTGGGATATGTCACATGTTTTTTTCACACGGCTTTTTCAGACACAGGACAAGTGCACACTTTCTTGCTAAAATGTCGGACAAAACATGGCCAAGAAGTAATACGATTTTTTCTGCACATAACCCATAGATGTAATGGCAACGAGCTGTCCACTATATCTAAAAACGAAATTGTGCTGCTAGCTGTCGTGTTGTAATGTAGTTGATGTGACATGTATTGGGATGAGCCTGGATAACCTGATATTTCGCCATTTTCAGGTTGATATTAGCAGATCTGATATTGATACAGAACAGCTGCAGCAGCCTTGCTGCATGAAAGAGAAAGACGACAGTTGTTGCTGGTTGTTGATGAACTGGGGCCTTCTTGTTTGCCGAGCTCTGTGCATCGCATATAGTTTAACTGATAACTTACGCGTAACATTATTCGTGGAGGTGGACGACTCCCGTACCTCGATGGATATGTGCAGCGGTCGCAACACTGTGGACTCTTCTGCTACTTCAACTGTCAATACCTCATCACCACCTGCCTCTCCAGCCGATTTGACAACCTACGTCACCCTGCCGCCCCTTCGAGATCCTGGCACTTTCTCCACTGATGGTACCATCGATGTTGAGTCCTGGCTGCCCCTGTACGAGCGCGTCAGTGCTACCCACCGCTGGGATCGCACGCTCCTGCTCGCGAATGTTCTGTTCTACCTCGACGGCACGCCGCGGACATGGTTCGAAACAAATGAAGCCGAAATCACATGCTGGGATCTCTTCAAAACGAAGATCCGTGATCGTTTTAGCGATTTATCTAGTCGTCAGCTTGCTGCCAAGAAGACTCTCGCCACTCGCGCCCAGACGTCTACTGAATCGTACGTCTCATACATTCTTGACGTCTTGGCACTTTGTAGCAAGGTCGACCAGCGAATGTCGGAAGACGAGAAATTTAATCACGGCCTCAAAGGAATTGCTGACGATGTCTTCAGCCTGCTGGTTTTTAATAATGTCACGAGTATCGACACGATCCTGAAAGAATGGCACCGTCTAGAACAGGCTAAAGCCCGCCGCGTTACCCGCGCGGCATCACGCGCCTGCCGAACACAGCGGCTACTTCCTCATGCATTGATGCCTTGCAACAAGTTCCCCATAAGCTTCAACTGCCGACGCGTCCGTCATATCGCTCACCACTGCCGCAATCACAGGGCTCCGCCAGCACACTATAGGCCTCCCCCCCATGCCACTTCTGTCCACCAGTCGTCCTCAGCATTTGATTTCGTTTTCCCTATGCCGACCACATTGTCTGATACTGCCGCAGCTCTGACAAGACCTCGCTACGCCGCTCACCATTCCCTGCTCGCCGTCAATCTCGTTCGCCCCCGCAACGTCGTCCTGCCTCTCCGACCTATTCGCAGCGCCCCCGACCGGAAAACTAGGCAGTGCAATTTCTGCAGGTGGAGCTGCATTAACGACGACCTCTGCAAGAAATCCTCGTGTAACATTACCGACCACCCGGAATATTTTGAACGTTACTTTAGACAATATACCTGTGCGCGCGTTGATCGATACGGACGTGCATGTGTCCATCATGAGTGCTGCTCTTCGTCGTCGACGGGGGAACTGCCACCATTAATGGCATGTGCTCTGCCAGTGTGACTATCGCCGATAGAAGCACTGCTGTTCTTTTCACTGTTATCGAAAATTGCCCTCATGATCTAATTCTAGGTATGGGCTTTCTAAGCTCTCACTCTGCCCTTATAGGCTGTTCAGCCGGCTGTCTCGACCTTGAGATGCCTCTACTTTCCGATCCGACCAACCCACCCCAAAGCCGTCTTTGTTGCATCGATTTCGTACGCCTTCCACCTAACTGTGTTACCGTATATACTCGTGTAAGGGCCGCACTTTTTTTTCGAAAATTTTGCTAGGTGCGGCCCTTACACGAATCAGGCCGATTTAGTACAGGCAGTACAGGCCAAAGGTCTGTACTGTTTATGCAACAGTAGCAGAGTGCAAGAGTCACAAATGACATGCCAGAAATGTTTTTATTCGGATTCCATTTCGCTGTCCTCGTTCTCGGAGGAGCTCGCCTCGGCGTCCGCGTCTTCCCAGAGACGGTCATCTTCGGTGCCGTTCATGGAGTTCGAAATTCCCGTTACCTTGAAGCTTTTAGCAACTACTTCTACTGACATGGCACGCCACGCATTCAAAATCCATTCACACACCTGTTGGAGCGACGCCCGCTTCAGCCGTCCTGTAGGGGTCTTCTCGTGGACGCCTCCAGCCATCCATTCAGAGTAACATCGGCGAAATTCCACTTTGAATGGTCTGTTGACGCATACGTCGAGCGGCTGCAGCACACTCGTCAGGCCACCGGGAATGACGGCCAAGTCCGTACGAGTTGCGGCAACTCGGTTCTTGACGCGGTCGGTCAAGTGGCCCCTAAAGCTGTCCAAAACAAGGAGGGCTTTCCGTTGTAACAGCCCTCCAGGTCTGTTTGCCCAGACGGTCTTAATCCAGTCAACGACCAGTTCCTCGGACATCCAGCCCTTCTCTTGCGCACGTACGACGATTCCCTGAGGGAACTTCTCTTTTGGGAGAGTCTTCCTTTTAAATACGACGTACGGCGGAAGCCTCCTGCCGTCTGCCGTGATGCACAACATCACAGTGCACCTTTGGCGTTCTGCACCAGTCGTGCGCACAGACACACTTTTCGCACCTTTTAAATCCACTGTGGTGCTTTCCGGTGCATCGAACCACACAGGTGTCTGGTCCGCATTCCCAATTTGGGACAGGTCGTATTCATGCTCCCTCCTGAGAGCATTCACGAAGCGATGAAACTTAATGACGTGGTCTTCGTACTCGCGCGGCAGTTTTTGGCAAATCGTCGTTCGGCGCCGAATAGAAAGCTGGTTACGGTTCATAAACCGCGTAGCCCAGCCCCGACTTGCCTTGAATTGTGCCGGGGGTATTTCCATGTGGCGAGCGATGCTGAGGGCTTTGACGCGTATCATGTCAGTCGATACGGCGTAGCCGTCCCTTCGTGTGTCGACGACGTAGTTGACGAGCTCGCTTTCGAGTTGCGGGTACTTGCACTTTTTCCCGCGAAACGCCTTTCGGCTCCTGTTAGTAGCGGCGAGGGCATCTTTCTGATTCATCCAGTAACGCACGCGCTTCTCATCGACGTCGTACTTTCGTCCAGCTTCCCGCTTCCCGTGCTCCTCGGCATAGTCAATCACTTGCAGCTTAAATGCTGCAGTGAATGATCTCAGATGCCGGCCCATCGTCCGTCACGTGCGCTGGCTTCTGCAGGGTTCACTACAACCAACAAAGTGACACCGACGACACCGATCTGAAGTCGCGCTGCCAACGTATCGACACGATGCTAGGAACGATGCCAACAAAGAGGCCGCACAAGGCAAATATGGCGGCGCGCTGTCAACAGCGTGGTCGGCGCGTCGGCGGAAGTAGAATAAAAGCGGAAAAGCGTGCAGCGCCATCTGGCTGTAAATGAACTAACTACACTTTTCTGGCGGGACATTTTGAACTTTTGTTTTTTTTTTTTTCGAAATATCCGCTTTCAAAGTTGGGGTGCGGCCCTTACACGAGGGCGGCCCTTACACGAGTATATACGGTACACACATTGACCTCTCCTCTACGCCACCTGTACTTGATGGCGATTACATGTTTGCACCAATTCATGCCGTGATGCTTACGCATGGCGTCGCTGTTCTGCACACGATTTTGACAATTGTTGGAAACCACACATGCCTTCCTATTGTCAATTTTGCCCTCACTGCCTAAATTCTTCCCCAAGGGATCTCCCTGGCTGAAATTACTGCTCTGCAAGACCATGTGGTTGAGCCCTTCAGAGTGGATGATTGCTGCAGCTCAGACCGTGATCTAACTATATCACGTTTATCGTGCGTTGACATTGACCGCATGGTACCATCAGACCTCCCTCCTGATCAAATGGAAGCCCTCCGTCACGTCCTGGAGTCCTATCGTGACATTTTCGACTTTGCCAGCACGTCCTTAAGCCGGGCTAGTGTTGTTACTCATCGCATCATTACTGGTGATGCAAGTCCCATTCACTGATGTCCATACCGTGTTTCCGCATTTGAGCTTAAAGTCATACAACAGGAAGTCGAAAGGATGCTTGCAAAAGACATAATCGAGCCTTCATGTAGCCCTTGGGCTTCTCCTGTCGTCCTGATCAGAAGGAAGGGTGGAACATGGCTCTTTTGTATAGATTATCGGCATTTCAACAAAATTATGAAGAAAGAAGTTTACCCTATGCCTAGAATTGATGATGCCTTAGACTGCCTTTACGGTGCTACGTATTTTTCCACAATCGACCTTTGATCTGGCTATTGGCAGATTGCTGTCGATGAGATGGACCGTGAGAAGACCGCATTCGTCACTCCTGACGGTCTTTATCATTTCTAAGTTATGCCCTTTGGTCTCTGTAACGCGCCGGCCACATTCGAAAGAACTATAGACTTACTGCTCCAAGGGTTCAAATGGTCAACTTGGTTATGTATTTAGACGACATTATCGTTTTCTCGCCCACATTCGACTCCCATCTCGATTGTTTATCGGCGATTCTTGAAGTATTTCGTCGAGCCGGACTTCAATGGAACTCTTCGAAATGCCACTTCGCTCGTCGTCAAATAACCCTTCTTGGCCACCTCGTCGACGCCGCAGAAGTCCATTTGGATCCCGAGAAAATTTGCGCCGTCACAGACTTTCCTGTTCCGAAGTGTACAAAAGACGTTCACAGTTTTGTGGAATTGGACTCCTATTTCCGACGCTTTGTTAAGGACTTCGCAATCATTGCACGCCCACTCACAAACCTCCTGAAGAAGGACGCCCTGTTTTCCTGGGGCGCTGATCAAGCCCTACTTTTTTCCCAGCTGACAACCCTCCTTACAACACCACCGATTTCAGCTCATTTTGATTCATCAGCTTCAACCGAGGTTCGCACTGACGTTAGTGGCCGCAGCATAGGAGCAATGCTATTGCAGCGCCAACGCGGGCATGACCGTGTTATAGCATATGCAAGCCGACTGCTATCTACCGCCGAGCGCAACTATTCAATCACGGAGTGTGAGTGCCTCGCTCTTGTGTGGGCAGTTGCCAAGTTTCGCCCAAACTTATACAGGCATCCATTCCGGGTAGTCACCGATCACCACGTGCTATGCTGGCTGGCCTCACTCAAGGATACCGCAGGACGCCTCGCTCGTTGGGCCCAACATTTACAAGAATGCACATTCACCGTAATGTACAAAACAGGGCAATTGCATCAAAATGAGGATTGTTTATCCCGCTACCTTGTGGAAGAAGCCGCCCATACTGAAACCTTTCCAGACCTTCTATCGGTGACGCAGCTACTCAACCTTGGCCACGAACAACGCCCGGATGCTTTTCTGCAACCATCATTGAAAAGCTTCAATTAATGCCTCACCACGCGTCTCTACAAATGTTCCTGTTCAAAGACTGGATCCTTTATCGCCGTAACCTCGATTCATATGGCCATGACTTACTCCCCGTCATACCAGCACATCTTCATGCGACTGTCCTAAACCAACTTCATGACGCTCCTTTGGCAGGCCACTTGGGCATTTCTTGCACATATGACCGTGTACGTCGTCGTTTCTTTTGGCCTGGTCTTGCCCATTCTGTTCGGCGCTACGTGGTCGCTTGTGAGCCCTGCCAGCGCCGCAAAAAGCCATCTTCCCTACCAGCTAGATTCTTCAGCCAATCGACATTCCCATAGAAACTTTTTTTCGCGTCGGCCTCGACCTGCTTGGCCCATTCCCGATCTCCAGCTCAGACAACAAATGGATTGCTGTTGCCACTGATTGTGCGACACGGTACGCTATCACACGGGCACTTTCGACGAGTTGTGCTACCAATGTGGCTTACTTTCTGATATACGATAATATTTTAGTACACGGAGCTCTCCGCCAACTCCTCACTGACCGGGGCTGGGCCTTCCTGTCAGCTATCGTTGACAAAATCACGCGCTTTTGCTCTGCAAAGCACAAGTTTGCCGCTTCGTACCATCCGCAAACGAACGGTCTTACGGAGCGCCTCAACTGGACCATAACTGACATGCTTTCTAAATACGTAGTGGCCGACCACCAGGACTGGAACGTCCATTTGCCATTTGTGACGTTCGCGTATAATTCGTCGCATCACGACATTGCCAGCAATTCGCCATATTATCTTCTATACGTCCGAGAACCCGCCCTATCCTTTGACACCTTGCTGCCCTCAGTCAGAAAATATGCTGGCGAAGCTATCGCGCGAGCCGACCATACACGCCAACTTGCCCGCAGCCGTCTACAGGCCTCACAGGAGAACCAAAGACAGCTCTACGATTCCCATCATCGAAACATGCACTTTTCATCGGGTTCCCTTGTCCTTCTCTGGTCCGCCTCTCGGTGTGTAGGTCTTTCTGAACGACTGCTGTCACGCTACACTGAACCGTACAGCGTCGTTCGTCAGGTGACTGACGTTACATATGAGATTGTTTCAGCCGATCCAACGTCATCATTGTCAGCTTCGAGGGACATAGTGCACAGAGCATGACTCAAGCCTTATCACCCTCCTTTCACCGCATGCGAGTAGCTCAAGCACCGAGACGGTGCTTATACCGCCGGGGGGAGGGGGTTAGGATACAGAATAGCCGCAGCAGCCTTGCTGCATGAAAGAGAAAGGCGACGACAGTTGTTGCTGGTTGTTGATGAACTTGCACCATCTTGTTCGCTGAGCTCTGTGCGTCGCATATAGTTTAATAAATAAGTTACGCGTAACAATATCAAAGACTGACTTTGCTGCGCCCAGACATTGTTCAGAAAGAATGTTTTGCAAAATCATTCGATCAAGTAGGACCCAAAGCTACTTTCACAGCGCAGCTGACCGTCAGTGGCAGCTGTAGTGACAACGCCAACACTGAATGGCAACAAATGCATTTTAAAGCTTGTCTGCTCAGGCTTATTTCATACTCGGCTGTGGTCCATCTGCATCAAATTTGCTCTCAGCAAAGTGGGAATTGTGCACGCCTCTGTTGTTGTGAAAGCTTATATGAAAAGAAAGTATGCACGCTGAGGACAGCTAAATACATACCGTCTATTTTGCGTATCCGAAACCTGTGTCTGTGCATGTTGCAAATAAAGGAAGCAGATCTTCAGCTGCACGTTGACCAGGAAAAGTTTATGGCAATAGATATAGTGCCGACAGCTGGCATATTGTCGTTTTGAAGGTATTGTGCCACAGTGTTGTCGAACCGTTCATGTAATGCAGCTTCTTGGCTCTTTCATCGTAGGGATTTGGGGGGTCCAGTGTGCTAACGCATCGTGCACTATTTGTATTTGAAATTGGAAAAAAGTTGGTTCGAATAAAGCGATAGGTTAGTTTATTTGGTGTTTTCTTTTGTTTATTATTATTTATTAAATACCGATTTAACGTTAAGGTTGCTGCCCCGAAACACCCCTCATTTTCTATCATAAAAGAACAGTGTTGGTGTCAGTGGTGGGCGCGCTTGCTCATGTCACTCACACTCCTAGCTCTGGCAGTGGTAGGACACGAGCAAAATAGTGAGAATCACAAAGCGATAACCAAGGACACCGGTGAAAAAGCGAGAATCGAAGGGAGAACACACTGGACATGGCTTTAGCAATCGCTGCCAGCACAATATTTGTAAATGGTAAAATGTCGGCTGTGCACAGTATTCATTGTAGATATATTTCCAGTACATGGTATTTACCATTCTCTGATATTGCCCCAGCATTCTCCCGGATTGGTTGTAGCCACTGCCAGCATAAGAATTGGGAAGAACAGTAAAATGCTGGCTGCCGGCACAGTGTCCTTGCCAAAGCTTATACGGGCTAAAAATGGGAAAAGTGTCTCTTTAGAACTTGATAATCCTGTATAGTTATAACGAAGCTAAAGCAAACAATCAGTATAAGCTAAGAATTCTAAGAATTCTCACATTATAATTTTTCTAGTCCACTAAAATTTCTTGTACGCACATTCTTGATAGTTACCTACATTCTTAAGTTAGTGTGGAGCGATATGAGTCATTGACGGCTCAGAACCATAAAAATTTACTGGTATAAAATGTTTGTCCAAAACGAACTATATTCTACACATGCAACTTACTATGCAACTCATTGTGCAACTTACTGTAAAACTAATTACATATTTGAAATTATCATGAAAGTCTTTATGTACATCAAAAATTTACTTACCCTAGGCTACAGATTAACGCAACTTTTTTCCTGGATAGCATCTTTTCTTGAGGGACCCTGCAACTCGTTTTCATCATAGTTGGAAAATGCTACTGATTGTTAGTTGAGGCTCCTGAAGACACATGAGTCAAATATAGCGCAGCACATGGCCCAGAACTTACAATAAATTCTCAAATTCAACTACATATTCTTTCCTCTTATCTCGATAAATGATGCCACAAACCCAAATCACTCGTACACTCATAATCCATGGCCATTGGCTTACTTGAGCATTATGAGCCGCATGGTTGGCGTGGCCGCTACGAAATTCTGGCATGTGCACATGGGTATGCTCTGAATCAGGCGCAAACTGAGTTACGCTTTCATAGAAAAAAAGCGTAGAACGCACTTTATGTCATTATTGACGCTGGTGAAGGGACGTATCTTCTTGCCCCCTTGTAATCCGACTACGTGCATAGCTTTCAGCATGCTCTCATGTAGGGAATGAGAGGGAAAATGTTTGAAGCTTGTGACAAATCCCTGTGGCTCTGCCCGTACCTAACGGATTCTAAAAATATTTGCAGCAGTTGATTCATGAGGCAGTAAGCTCTCCTAGTGAAGCTATTTAACATTTAGTACTCGGAAAAGTGTTGCAGGACCTTTTAACATACTAAATATCAGTAAATGTTGTTCCACTAATGTTCCCAGAACACGAGAGAAATATTTTGAAATCCATGACATCACATGCAGGGATTTCGGTGCAGAATTTGAAAATTATTCTTTGACCTTTACTTTCTCTTTCATTAGTGAACCTGTGAGGGTAAAATTGATAACAGTAGGATTTTCAAAGTAAAATTAGTAAATGTAAACTGATTCATTGTTTGACATAATTTCTGTTTAGGTTGACTAGTGCATGTCATGCCTCATAGATGAGTGGATGGATAGATGTTGTGAGTGTCCTATTTATGATGGGGCGGTGACATGTAGGCAATCAAGCTTGGAAACAGACACCTCTTTTTTGTTCTAAGTCAGCCTAATGCCTTAACGTATTTTCTCGCATATAACCTGCACCCCTAACTTTGAACTCCCCGAAAAAAAAAAAAAAAACGAAATTCTCCCGTATAACTCGCGCATGCTTAGCTTAAAAAAAAAAAAAACAGTTTTGGGTATTCACAACTGCACAGCATACCACAATCTCGTTTACAAAAGAACTTTATTTTGAAGCGATCGTTGCATTGTTGGCGGCACCGATTCCCGTTCATTCAATGATCGCCCAACACGCCGCTGTCGCTGCTGCCATCCGAAGCTTTGCCGCCGCTATCGAAGATGCAATCGTCTTCGGTGCAATCCAAGCAATTGCTGATGGCACACTTTTTGAAGCTCTTGCGCAGCATGTCGGCAGGAATCGCCCCACAGGCATTCACAATCCACTGGCACAGCAGCGCAATGTCTGGCCTCCACACGCGCCCAGTCGGTGTCAGGGCGTAGCGGCCGTCGGCCATCCACTCGGCATACAACCGCGTCCCGTGCGCCTTGAACGGCTTACTAAGGCATACGTCCAGTGGCTGTAGCATGGTAGTCATACCACCAGGTGTGATCACGAAGTCGGTGCGGTGTTCAGCGAGGCGTGTTTTCACTGCGTCAGTGCAAGTAGAGTCGAAACGAGTCCAACACGGCATTGACCACCGTGCCAACATGGCGCCCGGCCTCTTCTCTAAGATCGTGCCAAGCCAGTCAGAGACGAGGTCACCATTCACCCACGCATTATCTTCGGTTCACACAACAATCCTTGGTGGCAGTGGAGTGCTGGGTAGCGTTATGCGCTTGGAATTGCTTACGGGCTCAGTTTGCCCAACATTACTGTGCAGCATAGTTTGGTGTTTTTGCCCGTCAGTACACTTACAGATTTCAAGCCCTTTTCTTGCAGAGTGGTGTCCATGGGCATCCCCAAGTACATGGGCGTTCGATCAGCATATTTCCCACCCGGGAGAGCAAGTAGTTGGGCTCCTTCCGCAGCCTGATGACGTAACATTGATAGCTCAACAGCTTATCCTCGTAGGCATTGGGAAGCCGCTGGCACATAGTCGTTCGCCGCTGCATCGAAAATCCGTGCCTGGCCATGAATTGCTGGAGCCATCCACGGTTGCACGAATCGCACGTGAGATGTTCATCTCGTGGGCCAACCTCAGAGCTTCCATTTGCGCCATCTCCTTTGACACAGTGTGGCCGCGACTTCTCTGCTCCTCAATAAATTTGACAAGCTGCATCTCAAGGAGGGGTTACGCACCAGTCTTCAGGCCACAAAATGCTCGCTTTCTCTTTGAGTGCACTTTCGAGAAGCCTTTTTTTTTTTTCACCGTTCACAAATGCAGGACTCGTCAACATCGTGCTTCCTCGCAGCAGCTCTGTTGCCGATTTATTCGGCAGCAGCTATAATCTTGAGTTTTTCTTTCCCGGTCAAGATTGTCGCCGAGACCCACTCATGGTGCCTCACCAGACAAGGCTGACCAACTGTGCAAAACTGGCCACACCTGACTCGGGGAAGGCGCTGTCAAATCGCTGTTGTGACGCTGTTGACCAAATCAAATAAAGCATGTAAAAAGTGAATAAACACGCTGCGGAGGTCATCTGTCTATGGCCTGTGTTGTCTTTTATTGGCTTTGCACCTCACGATGTCGATGGGGATGTGGATTGGAGGAGAGGCTATGCATTGCCATGACGCCGACCTCTGCTTCCGCATTATTCGCAGATAACCCGCATCCCCACTTTTCAGTCTATATTTTTCAATTTTTGATGCGGAATATATGCGAGAAAGTACGGTAGCTACTTCCAGCTAATTCAGCCTCTTACCTTGGAATGAATTTTTCCACAATTTATTTTTGTCCCTTCTTTATACTTTTCCACCACAAATCCGTTAACTGGCGCTATCTTTACAAAAAACAGCAGAATCGCCTGTATTATCTCCTCAGTATCTAACAGTAACTTCACAATTATTAATAGGTTCATAGTGCTTCGGGTAAGGTTAATGCTTGGTGTGCTGAATAGAAGCTCTCTTTGTTTTTAATCATAAGTAGGGTCTATACTTGGGTGAAATTTGGAAGGCACTGATATTCCACCTCAGAGGTGGATGAACGCAAGAATGCACCCATTAACGAATGCTCTAAGCTGATGTTATAAGCTGCACGGACGATGGTGTCACCATTGCATGACATGATGTTGCAGTTGACAACATGGTACGACTGCGGGAGAACTTCGTTAAGTACATGAGCAGACTACTAAGCACTCGCGGACATGTGGAAGCTGCTGCCACATGCCCGCGGTGCTTTCATGATCGCATGGAAGTAAGCCGTGCTTGAAGTCATGATGCACATGGACGTAACTTCTTTCTCCTCTGTCATCCTTCTCTGATTAGCCTCTTGTGTGCTCGTGGGATGAGAGAAAGCAGTTACAGCATGCAACGAATCCTATGTAACTTCACTCGTTTTTTGGTGGGACAGTTCCTGACGAACAATCTGTCGAATGGTAGAAAAAAGGTTGAGGCACAGGATTCGTGTCCACACTGGCAACAGTTGTAACGTTAGCCAGCCGACCAAACTTGGGCGCAATTCGACGCATCTTGAGCGTTTCAAACGTTTGGCAATGCTGAAAGACGTCGGACACAAAACTGAGGCTTTCTTTTCCAATTAGAAAATTATACACGTCCTCAGCAATTCCTCTGACAGATGCCCAACTTTGTCCTCTTCCGAAATGATAGCACAGACCACCTTGCACAGCCTTAACACTTCTTCTATGTAAGTAGTGCATGTCTCACCTGGTAGCTGTGCCCGTTGCAACAGTGTTTGCTCAGCCCGCTTCTTTCTAGCAACTGGTCGCCGAAACACGCCCTGAGGAGCTCTCCAACAAAAAGATCCCACGTCGTGAGTGCGTCCTCGTGGTTCTCGTACAATACCAGTGCCGGTGTCGGTCAGGGAGAACATACGTGTGGTAGCATAGCGGCTGCATCTCAAACCGTTGGACTTGCCCACACGTTTGTACTTGGTAAGCCAGGCGTCAACATCTTCTTCGGCTTTTCCTCCGAAGGGCGGTGGAACTCGGTAGTAACGGAAGCAGGCCAGACGGTGCCGTCCTGGAAACGCCTGCTTCTTCGAGGCATGTCGAAGTCACTCACGGCAGATGGTGGGGGGAGACCGGCAAGTCGACGGCTTCGTTGAAGCTGTGGTAGTGATCGTTCCGTAGTTGAAAGCGCTTACCCAGCACTCCACCACTCTTCGTTTGAAAGAAGGACTGGTAGACGTTGAAAGGGGCCGTTTATTAGGTCGTGAGGGGCAGCTCAGAGCGGCCGACTGGTTAAAAGATCCTCCTGATTCCTCTTCTTCCTTTCTCGCTCTCGGCGACAAGTGCGTTCACCGTATGACGCTTCTTTGTCTTCGTGCATGTGCAAACTATATATATGTGTGTGTGTGTGTGTGTGTGTGTGTGTGTCTTGTGTGCGCGCTGCGCGCGCGCAACGCTATGATGAATTGGAGACGTGGCCTGGCTCAATACGCCATGTTTATTCCACTGTCACCCTCTCCCTCCTCGGCTTCTACCAACCATCGCTACATTCATACGTCACATGATTCACCCCCCACCCCCGAAAAAAGGCATGAGTTACAGCTTACAAACAAGAAAAAAGTAAAACAAGGAGTGGCTTGGAAGTCACCAATGTCAAAATAAAGAGGGTAGTCTCACAATTTTAAAATGCACGTGTTGTCTTCTTCGTCGCTAAGGCTTGAAGGGAGGAGTGTGGCAGTCCGGTGGATATCAATAAGAGATCTGGCGGGGCGAGTCTGTTTGCGTCCTGGATAACACTAGAATGCTTTGGACGTGGAGGACTGATGAAATAGCTGGCATTATTGCGAAGAGTGGACGCTGTTCGAAAGCGTTACAGTAGATCGGTCTTCGGCGTCGCTGTCTTTGCTGCGTGCGTGCTCGTTGTCGTAAACTTATCGGATGGTGTCTGAATCCTTGCGTGGTGGAACTGGTGACTTCTTGTCTTGTTCGGTGTTTCCTGAGGTTTCGAAGCTGTAATCTTAGGCGCAGTCTTGATTTTTGTGCCAAATGCGTTTCTGGCGCCGATCCCTTATGCGAAGATGCCTCGCTTCTTGAATTTGTTTTAAGATGCTTGCTTTGCGTCGTCGTCCTTGTTGGTGTGTTCGTTGTAGTTCCTGGAGTTTGTGGAGTTGCCTTTGCTGAAATTTCTCGTCTTTTGCGAAAGTTGGTCTGATGGGCATCTTTCAGCAACATTGGTCTGATTTTCTTTGCATGGTGATTTGATCAGTAAATAGGTCGATACTTGTTAGGATGTCACGATTCGTGTCAGGCAATGGAGATAGTGTCCAGAATTGACAGAAAAATCTGCTGAGGCTCTTGCGACGACATTCTTAATGGACGTTCCTGCCACAGGGAAGTGCTTGAAAGTTGATCCTTCCGAGCCTCCTGTGTCGATTGGCTCTCAGGTGGCTGGGAACTCGACGGAGACACTGCGAGAGGATTGGTTTGGTCAGATTTTACTTGGGGCTGTTTCTCTGTGTCCGCACCTTGGGAGATAAGCTGTTCTGATGCATGAATGAGGGCGGTTCGCCCTAAGCTTAGCTGAGTATATTCGGAGTTCCGCAGCTCTATCCCAACCGTAGTGGGCGAGCGAAGGTGTGAGGTGAGCGTTGTGAGCGATGAAAGAGCGAAGTGATGTAAAACCAGGATGCGGGCAAGTCTGCGAGATGGGGAGTAAGCTGCTCCAATGCGTGGAGACTGATTTTCACTCTTTGAGTCATCTTGGTGTTGTTTGGTATTTTCCCCATGTGTCAGTTGGTCTACCATGAAACAGGCGTCCTTATGACACGAATAGTGACCGTTAGGAGCCTTTGAAGAGCTGCGTCGTAGAAAACCAGGTGGTGGACCACGTATGCGAGACGAAGCATGCAAGGCATCAGTAGGGTCAGCGACGTCTCGTGTCGTATGTTGGTGCCACGACTTTGGAAATGCCGACTTTCGTGCACAAGGGAGCTGCGCTTGACGGTTGGGTTTTTCCCAACAACGTATGGCCTTCTGTAAGTAAATGCATGTGCCACTTCGTCTTGAGGCACTTGTCGATTCGCGCTGGACTTTCGAATGCTTGAGGACGCTTAGGAAATTGACGATAGTGTGCAGTTGTCTCTAGATGGTTGGCAATGAGTAAATCTTGGTCATAGTCATTAAAACGGGTAATCATCTCCTCTTTGATTTTTCGCCATGACTCGTGGTTCTTGAATATGTGAAATTAGGTAAAATTTGAATGCCTTACCGGTGACGTAGTCGCTTAAGTTCTAAACCATCTCCCGTTCCGACCAAGATGCAGCGGTAGCGTGGAGTTCGAACAGGTTGAACCAGTCCCTGTACGGGTCCGTCGTCCGCTGATCCGGTGTACTTGGGGATGTCGAGGTCAGCCGATGGTTTCTGTCATGGTGCTGGTCGTTGTCCTCCTAGGTGATGATTCGGTAGTCAATGTACGGTCAGTGGCGTCTTCTGGGGAGCTGAATCGATGATGAGTGACTGATGAAGCGGCAGGCAGGTCTCCATCCTGTCGACTCGTGTGACGCTATGATGAATGGGAGACGTGGCCTGGCTCATACGCCATGTTTATTCCACTGTCACCTCTTCCTCCTCGGCTTCTACCAACCATCGCTACATTCATATCATATATATATATATATATATATATATATATATATACCGCAGGGGCGCCTGCGCAAGTAGGCGTTTGGTGTGTAGCGACACCACGAACCCGAGCTAACGGGGGAGTTTCGACTCCCTCCCACGCCTAGCCGTGCGTGGCTTTGCCGTGTCCGAGGAAAAGGGGATCCTGGGGGTTGAGCCGACGCTGGGTGATTGGACCGTTAAGGCCCCCCGGCAGAGGCAACACACCCCTTTGGCCCCGGCTTCACGTAGACGGCACCCCTGAGCTGACCCACCCAGGGGAATCGGCAGTCGCCTTTTCCTATCTCTCTCTCCCTACATCTTCGTCTTTATCTCTTACTATTTATCTGTCCTGTCTTCTACTCTCTTCCGTTTACTTCCAAACTTCCTGGCGGCTAGGGTTAACCCTGTGCAAATAGCCTACCTTGGTCTAGGCGCATTGGGTTATAGTGGCGTTGTACGGCTGGCGTCTGCAGGTTTCAGCATTTGTAACCTTGTAGCGTCCCCATCGTTGGCTCCGTGGTGGGTGGCCGCCAACGCTGCTGAACAACAATAAGGAAGACATGCATGGAGCATTCCCACTACTGTCTGATCGTACCGGCTTAAAGCCGGTACGCACCGATGATCTCACCAGAGAAGGATTGGCCACCCTGGTGCAGTATCTGGCCACCCCCTCCCGTAGGCATTCGTCAATTAACTCACGGCCCTCAGTCCCCCACCAGCTGCGGAGCAACTGACCTACGGCGGCGGTCAGATCTGCAAAGCAGCAGAGGGTGCTAGGAATCTCTGGATACGGACAGGCCACCATTGGAAGCTTGAACTTAGCAACGTTTAAACGTTAGAAACATTATCGAGTGAGGGAAGTCTAGCTGTATTATATTGGGAGCTAGAAGGCATTAAATGTGGAGTATAATCGGGCTGAGTGAGGTTAGGAGGACAGATGCGGCCTATACTGTGCTACAGAATGGGCACGTCATTTGCTATCGGGGCTTGCCAGACAGAAGAGAACTGGGAGTAGGGTTCCTAATTCACAGAAACATAGCTGGCAACATAGAGGATTACTATAGCATTAATGAAAGGGTGGTAGGCATTGTAATTAAACTGAATAAAAGATACAAAATGAAGGTAGTACAGGCTTACGCGCCTACATCCAGCCATGATGACGCTTCAGTTGAAAGCTTCTATGAAGACGTGGAATCGGCAATGAGTAAGGTGAAAACACAGTATACTATAGTAATGGGCGACTTTAATGCAAAGGTAGGGAAGAAGCAGGCTGGAGACCAGGCAGTAGGAGATTATGGCATCGGCACTAGAAACGCCAGAGGAGAGCTACTAGTAGAATTCGCAGAACGCAATAATCTGCGTATTTTGAATACCTTCTACCGAAAACGAGAAAACCGCAAGTGGACATGGAGGAGCCCTAATGGCGTAAATAAGAACGAAATAGACTTTATAATGACTGCACACCCAGGAGTCGTGCAGGATGTGGAAGTGGTTGGCAAGGTAAGATGCAGTGACCATAGAATGGTACGGGCTCGAATCCGCCTAGACTTGAAGAAGGAACGACAGAAACTGATACGCAAGAAGCCAATCAATGAGCTAGCACTGAGAGGGAAAGTACAGGAATTCAGAGTGTCACTGCAGAACAGGTACTCTGCTCTTAGCGAGGAAACCAACCTTAGCGTAGATACAATGAATGATAATCTGACGAGTATCATCACGGAGTGTGCAGTGGAAGTTGGAGGCAGGGTAGCTAGACAGGACACCGGCAAGCTTTCCCAGGAAACGAAGAACCTAATTAAGAAGCGTCAAATCATGAAAGTGTCAAGTACAACAGACAAAATAGAACTGGCAGAGCTTTCGAAGCTGATTAATAGACGTAAAGTATGCGATGTAAGAAGGTATAACATGGAGAGAATTGAGCACGCTCTGAAAAACGGAGGAAGCGTCAAAGCAGTGAAGAGGAAACTTGGGATAGGCAAAAGGCGGATGTATGCACTAAGGGACAAAGAAGGCAAATTAACTACCAATATGGATAGGATAGTTAAAATAGCGGAGGAGTTTTACAGAGATCTGTACAGTAGCCGAGACAACCACGACCTTAATACTATAAGAACTAGCAGTAACCCAGACGACACCCCACCGGTAATGATAGAAGAAGTCAGAAAAGCTTTGGAGAGCATGCACAGAGGCAAAGCTGCTGGTGAGGATCAAGTAACATCAGATCTGCTGAAAGATGGAGGACAGATTGTGTTAGAAAAACTAGCCACTCTATTTACGAGGTGTCTCCTGACGGGAAAAGTACCAGAGTCTTGGAAGAACGCTAACATCATCTTAATACATAAGAAAGGAGATGACAAGGACTTGAAGAATTACAGGCCGATCAGCTTGCTCTCTGTAGTATACAAGCTATTTACAAAGGTAATTGCTAGCAGAGTAAAGAAAACATTAGAATTCAATCAACCAAAGGAACAAGCAGGATTTAGAACAGGCTACTCAACAATTGACCACATTCATACTATCAATCAGGTAATAGAGAAATGCTCAGAGTATAACCAACCACTATACATAGCCTTCATAGATTACGAGAAGGCGTTTGATTCAGTAGAAATATCAGCCGTCATGCAGACACTGCGGAATCAGGGCGTAGATGAAATATATATAAACATTCTGGAAGAAATCTACAGGGGATCAACTGCTACCATAGTGCTTCATAAAAAAAGCAACAGAATACCAATAAAGAAGGGTGTAAGGCAGGGGGACACAATCTCCCCAATGCTATTCACTGCGTGCTTACAGGACGTTTTCAGAAGCCTAGAATGGGAACAGTTAGGGATAAGAGTTAATGGAGAGTACCTCAGTAACCTGCGCTTCGCCGATGACATTGCATTGCTGAGTAACTCAGGGGACGAATTGCAACTCATGATTACGGAGTTAGACAAGGAGAGCAGAAAGGTGGGTCTTAAAATTAATCTGCAGAAAACGAAAGTAATGTACAACAACCTCGGAAAGGAGCAGCGCTTTGCGATAGGTAATAGTGCACTTGAAGTTGTAAAAGACTATGTCTACTTAGGGCAGGTAATAACCGCAGAGCCTAACCACGAGATTGAAGTAACTAGAAGAATAAGAATGGGGTGGAGCACATTCGGCAGGCACTCTCAAATTATGACAAGTAGATTGCCACTGTCCCTCAAGAGGAAGGTATATAACAGCTGTATCTTGCCGGTACTTAGCTACGGAGCAGAAACCTGGAGACTCACAAAGAGGGTTCAACTTAAATTGAGGACGACGCAGCGAGCAATGGAAAGAAAAATGGTAGGTGTAACCTTAAGAGACAAGAAGAGAGCAGAGTGGATTAGGGGACAAACGGGAGTTAAGGATATCATAGCTGCAATAAAGAAGAGGAAATGGACATGGGCCGGGCATGTAGCACGTAGACAGGATAACCGCTGGTCATTAAGGGTCACCAACTGGATTCCCAGAGAAGGGAAGCGGGGTAGGGGGAGACAGAAGGTTAGGTGGGCAGATGAGATTAAGAAGTTTGCGGGTATAAATTGGCAACAGCAAGCACAGGACCGGGTTAACTGGCGGAACATGGGAGAGGCCTTTGTCCTGCAGTGGACGTAGACAGGCTGATGATGATGATGATGAAAGTTCGTTAAAGAAGCAATTCAATGGTTTACCTGGAAAGTACTGCAGGGTCCTATTGTATTCGATAATGCAGCACGAAGCCAATTTATACCTACCTGTCATAGAAGTTCTCTTGCACCGGCTCTCCAGCCATTGTCAATCCTCGATACTTCATGTGTACCAAAAGTGCCAGTTTGTGAATTTTTCTATTTGAATGTATGTGTGTTCATGTGTAGAGGCCATGGTTAACTGCATTTCATCAGAGCTGGCACAATTTTTGTTTGCTACTTTCTCAATAGTATTTACGTGTGG
>WOVY01012754.1:0-89321 GCA_013436015.1 Rhipicephalus annulatus | reverse complement strand
CAACAGAAAGCACAAGACCGGTTTGATTGGCGGATCATGGGAGAGGGCCTTTGCCCTGTAGTGGGCGTAGTCAGGCTGATGATGTGATGATGATATATTTGAATGCTCTAAATATTACAGTATTCGATTTTGTTTCAAACGAATTATAAATTTTGAAAATTTGAAGTATTCAAAATGAACAAATTAATGTATATTATACTTTGTTTCATATATCAGGTGCAACACTGTGGATGCTATGCAAGAAGTTTGGTCAGCAATACGTGCGACTATGTGCGTCTCGCACTTGACTTTCGTTGTTGTAAACACTCGTGCAAGACGAGCACAACACGCACAGCGTCTGAAATGCTACGAATAAAACATCAAGAAATGAGAAGAAAGGGACGCTAAGTGATGCAGAACAACTTATAGACAGACGTATGACGGGGCGCTATCTCCGATGCAAAAGGCATCTTCATTTATTACTGAGCTCAAAGAGGAAAAGAAATCATGTCTGAGATGGAAAATTTATTGTACCATTTTTTCGTGTGAATGGAATCATTGCAAGAAGTCTCACTAGCTGCCACAGTGTTGCACCTGATTTATGAGTACACTCAAACATTATTACATATAACAAATATTAATCTTACACAAATATAGGTTTGTTATACCCAAAGATTTGTTATAAAGATTTAATTATAACACTTCATTTATTGCAAGACTATTTTTCATTTACTTGTTTATAACTGATATTCGTTATATTCAATTTCGTTATGTCGAGGTACAGTGCATACATTATTTGCACGTAACAAATTGTAAAGGTGGTTTCACTGTAGTGTATGAGTGCTATGCCGTGAAGGCACCTATTCAATTCGTATGTAATCTTTTGTAAAAGTAATTTCACTGCGTTTAAAGTATGCTAAGCCATGCAAACATGTATCCGGGGTAATTCCACACTGTCGGGAAGCGCCGCTTCAAGGTTAAATGAACTCTTGCATCAAATGATCATTTAATATGTTTAAAAGCTTGTTATACTAGTTACACTCTCAAAAAATTTTTAAATTGTAACATATTTTCAGGCTATCATTTGCCTTCTACAGAAAGCCAATTTTCGCTACTGTTTAAACTTGTTTCCACTTCCTTTAAACTAAGAGGAATCACATTTGCACAGGCCTTGTTTTAATTTTTAAAAAATGTTGTACAGGTTAGTTGCATCATGAGAAATGTGTTTTTTTTTCTTTAATATGTCATATATACTATTTAAAATTTTAACAGAATTGCTAGTCACATTGAATTTGCTTCACACTTGAAATTCACTATTCGTACAAGCCTACCATAAATCATGAACGTAACTTGCATCATATATGGCTGTTGTTGTGATTTCATAACATCTTTCACTGCAAAAATGTTTCTTGTCTTCTTCTTCTGCTTCTTAGCTTATTTTATGCCATGCCGTTCTTGCACAGTTCTTCTTCAATGAATATATCGGTGCCCAGTACCTTCATTTCACTTGTCTCTTGTTTTAAATATAAAAAGAACGCTTGTTTTTTGGATTTCGATAGACCAGGAAAGATGTCCAGATTAAGCGAATACCGAATTATCGAAAGCATTGAGAAAACAATGAACAAGTGTGTGCTTTGCCGAATTTAAGTGGGAGATCCGGAGCAGCCGCCGAAATTCTAGAGTCAGCACTTTGATTGCTCCAAGCAAAATCTGCCAGTGAAACGTGTGAATGCTCCATGTAATATCGCTGCAGAAGCTGTTCATGCATAAATCTTGTAGACCAGTTCCCGAAACTACTACTGCTTCTGCTCTGTGCGTTTTTATGGGTCACCGCAGCAAAACACATATTTCGACCACGCAGTGGGCGTAAAACAGGCGTGTCGTTTTTTGTGTTGCGGTGACAAATATGGATGAGTGCATGAACATTTATTTTTTGATGTAGCCGATAATTTTGGGTGTCTGCACAGCGAGTCAGGGAACGTTTCTTTAACATCATTTCGTAGAGCATGCACAGTTCGTCATCATCGCTGATGCTACTAATGTCAGTACTGTCGCTATTGCTCAGTGCAAGAAGCAAGTGAGCAGCTCATCCTCCAGGCTGAAACGACACCATGTTAAGAAAGTAAACAGGTGCACAATGTGATCAGACACAGCTTCAAAAAACGCTGAAGGCAGCCAGGGTGCTCGACTGTGCTGGAAATGATGGCACTGCATTGCTAGAGTTCCGGCGAAATCTGTCTCTGCAAGCTGAGCAATGTGAAATGCTTCATCAAAAAATGGGTTGCTCTGAATCAACCAGTCCAAACGCTTGCTCCGAATTGACCTGTGGAGTTTGACCGTGTAAAAAGTTGATTACAGCTTGCTTTTCAGTAATGAGCAATTCCTCCAAGGCTTGTATTCATTTGTAGTTTTAACCAGCTGGTTTTCTCACTATGTTGTTGCAGGCTGGATGCCTTGGGCCGCATTCAAGCTGCACTTAAGGCCCGAGAAACAGCCAAGGCAGTGGCATTGTTGCGAGCAGGCCAAGAGCTGTGGCCTGGCCAGAGCATGTTTGGATCGCAAGAGGAAGAGACCGAGTTTCAAGCCCTCAAAGAGATCTTCTTTGCCAACTTTGCAGGTGAGACCAGACTTACTCCAATGACAACTGCATGTCTCAAAATCAGAGATGTGTGAACAGCCAAATTATGGGTGCGAAGTGAATTTCGGATGCAGATTTAGATGAAATTCTGGGTGCAAATTGAATTCAATATTCAGCACATTCTTACAAAATGAGAACATGAAAGTGTTTTTTTGTTTGTTAGGTTGCTGTTGCAAAGAAGTGATGCACAATGGCGTGCCTGAGCTGCACTACGAGAAACGAAGAAATGTGGAGGCTGGTTTGCGTTTATTCACATAATTTGATATGACCAAAGGAGTATGAACAACACTTTACATGTGCTCTTTCATTTTATGGTTGAGGTAGAAATCACAATGTTGACAACTCTTCTGCCAATATCGATGCTAAGTCTACAGCCTGGGCATTGTACTCTCAGCAGCTATGGGTTGCGAAACCGCTATTCACGTTGCTGCAGTGCTGCCTTCACGGAAGTTGAAGGACAACTGATGTGGTGCACAACGGTGTGATTCCTGAGTCGTGAAGTTTCTGCCACAGGGATTCCCTTCTCCTACTTCGCTTCTGCTTATGGTTCTGTGGCAGTTGTCATCAGTGTCAGTAACAGTGGGAGATAAACTGCAACACTAATACGGAAAGGTTGCCTAGTTGGTTTGGCTGCATAACGAAAATTCGGTCACGCAGCATGAAGGCACAAATGAAAGATTCACACGCTGGTCTTTGTGAACATTTGTTTGTGTCTTCGTGTGGCATGTGCGAAATTTTAATTAAGCAGCTGAACCAACTAGCCTGTCTTCCCATATTATTGCAGTTCATTTCTAGTTTTTCAGGCTTTCTTTTCTACTGCGCTGGTCCTTTTAAACTTTTCGTTTGTATATTCGTGTTGCGTGCACAAAATTTATATTAGTGGGATATGTCACATGTTTTTTTCACACGGCTTTTTCAGACACAGGACAAGTGCACACTTTCTTGCTAAAATGTCGGACAAAACATGGCCAAGAAGTAATACGATTTTTTCTGCACATAACCCATAGATGTAATGGCAACGAGCTGTCCACTATATCTAAAAACGAAATTGTGCTGCTAGCTGTCGTGTTGTAATGTAGTTGATGTGACATGTATTGGGATGAGCCTGGATAACCTGATATTTCGCCATTTTCAGGTTGATATTAGCAGATCTGATATTGATACAGAACAGCTGCAGCAGCCTTGCTGCATGAAAGAGAAAGACGACAGTTGTTGCTGGTTGTTGATGAACTGGGGCCTTCTTGTTTGCCGAGCTCTGTGCATCGCATATAGTTTAACTGATAACTTACGCGTAACATTATTCGTGGAGGTGGACGACTCCCGTACCTCGATGGATATGTGCAGCGGTCGCAACACTGTGGACTCTTCTGCTACTTCAACTGTCAATACCTCATCACCACCTGCCTCTCCAGCCGATTTGACAACCTACGTCACCCTGCCGCCCCTTCGAGATCCTGGCACTTTCTCCACTGATGGTACCATCGATGTTGAGTCCTGGCTGCCCCTGTACGAGCGCGTCAGTGCTACCCACCGCTGGGATCGCACGCTCCTGCTCGCGAATGTTCTGTTCTACCTCGACGGCACGCCGCGGACATGGTTCGAAACAAATGAAGCCGAATCACATGCTGGGATCTCTTCAAAACGAAGATCCGTGATCGTTTTAGCGATTTATCTAGTCGTCAGCTTGCTGCCAAGAAGACTCTCGCCACTCGCGCCCAGACGTCTACTGAATCGTACGTCTCATACATTCTTGACGTCTTGGCACTTTGTAGCAAGGTCGACCAGCGAATGTCGGAAGACGAGAAATTTATCACGGCCTCAAAGGAATTGCTGACGATGTCTTCAGCCTGCTGGTTTTTAATAATGTCACGAGTATCGACACGATCCTGAAGAATGGCACCGTCTAGAACAGGCTAAAGCCCGCCGCGTTACCCGCGCGGCATCACGCGCCTGCCGAACACAGCGGCTACTTCCTCATGCATTGATGCCTTGCAACAAGTTCCCCATAAGCTTCAACTGCCGACGCGTCCGTCATATCGCTCACCACTGCCGCAATCACAGGGCTCCGCCAGCACACTATAGGCCTCCCCCCATGCCACTTCTGTCCACCAGTCGTCCTCAGCATTTGATTTCGTTTTCCCTATGCCGACCACATTGTCTGATACTGCCGCAGCTCTGACAAGACCTCGCTACGCCGCTCACCATTCCCTGCTCGCCGTCAATCTCGTTCGCCCCCGCAACGTCGTCCTGCCTCTCCGACCTATTCGCAGCGCCCCCGACCGGAAAACTAGGCAGTGCAATTTCTGCAGGTGGAGCTGCATTAACGACGACCTCTGCAAGAAATCCTCGTGTAAACATTACCGACCAACCGGAATATTTTGAACGTTACTTTAGACAATATACCTGTGCGCGCGTTGATCGATACGGACGTGCATGTGTCCATCATGAGTGCTGCTCTTCGTCGTCGACGGGGGAACTGCCACCATTAATGGCATGTGCTCTGCCAGTGTGACTATCGCCGATAGAAGCACTGCTGTTCTTTTCACTGTTACGAAAATTGCCCTCATGATCTAATTCTAGGTATGGGCTTTCTAAGCTCTCACTCTGCCCTTATAGGCTGTTCAGCCGGCTGTCTCGACCTTGAGATGCCTCTACTTTCCGATCCGACCAACCCCCCCAAAGCCGTCTTTGTTGCATCGATTTCGTACGCCTTCACCTAACTGTGTTACCGTATATACTCGTGTAAGGGCCGCACTTTTTTTCGAAAATTTGCTAGGTGCGGCCCTTACACGAATCAGGCCGATTAGTACAGGCAGTACAGGCCAAAGGTCTGTACTGTTTATGCAACAGTAGCAGAGTGCAAGAGTCACAAATGACATGCCAGAAATGTTTTTATTCGGATTCCATTTCGCTGTCCTCGTTCTCGGAGGAGCTCGCCTCGGCGTCCGCGTCTTCCAGAGACGGTCATCTTCGGTGCCGTTCATGGAGTTCGAAATTCCCGTTACCTTGAAGCTTTTAGCAATACTTCTACTGACATGGCACGCCACGCATTCAAAATCCATTCACACACCTGTTGGAGCGACGCCCGCTTCAGCCGTCCTGTAGGGGTCTTCTCGTGGACGCCTCCAGCCATCCATTCAGAGTAACATCGGCGAAATTCCACTTTGAATGGTCTGTTGACGCATACGTCGAGCGGCTGCAGCACACTCGTCAGGCCACCGGGAATGACGGCCAAGTCCGTACGAGTTGCGGCAACTCGGTTCTTGACGCGGTCGGTCAAGTGGCCCCTAAAGCTGTCCAAAACAAGGAGGGCTTTCCGTTGTAACAGCCCTCCAGGTCTGTTTGCCCAGACGGTCTTAATCCAGTCAACGACCAGTTCCTCGGACATCCAGCCCTTCTCTTGCGCACGTACGACGATTCCTGAGGGAACTTCTCTTTTGGGAGAGTCTTCTTTTAAATACGACGTACGGCGGAAGCCTCCTGCCGTCTGCCGTGATGCACAACATCACAGTGCACCTTTGGCGTTCTGCACCAGTCGTGCGCACAGACACACTTTTCGCACCTTTTAAATCCACTGTGGTCTTTCCGGTGCATCGAACCACACAGGTGTCTGGTCCGCATTCCCAATTTGGGACAGGTCGTATTCATGCTCCCTCTGAGAGCATTCACGAAGCGATGAAACTTAATGACGTGTTTCGTACTCGCGCGGCAGTTTTTGGCAAATCGTCGTTCGGCGCCGAATAGAAAGCTGGTTACGGTTCATAAACCGCGTAGCCCAGCCCCGACTTGCCTTGAATTGTGCCGGGGGTATTTCCATGTGCGAGCGCTGAGGGCTTTGACGCGTATCATGTCAGTCGATACGGCGTAGCCGTCCCTTCGTGTGTCGACGACGTAGTTGACGAGCTCGCTTTCGAGTTGCGGGTACTTGCACTTTTTCCCGCGAAACGCCTTTCGGCTCCTGTTAGTAGCGGCGAGGGATCTTTCTGATTCATCCAGTAACGCACGCGCTTCTCATCGACGTCGTACTTTCGTCCAGCTTCCCGCTTCCCGTGCTCCTCGCATAGTCAATCACTTGCAGCTTAAATGCTGCAGTGAATGATCTCAGATGCCGGCCATCGTCCGTCACGTGCGCTGGCTTCTGCAGGGTTCACTACAACCAACAAAGTGACACCGACGACACCGATGAAGTCGCGCTGCAACGTATCGACGATGCTAGGAACGATGCCAACAAAGAGGCCGCACAAGGCAAATATGGCGGCGCGCTGTCAACAGCGTGGTCGGCGCGTCGGCGGAGTAGAATAAAAGCGGAAAAGCGTGCAGCGCCATCTGCTGTAAATGAACTAACTACACTTTTCTGGCGGGACATTTTGAACTTTTGTTTTTTTTTTTTTCGAAATATCCGCTTTCAAAGTTGGGGTGCGGCCCTTACACGAGGGCGGCCCTACACGAGTATCACGGTACACACATTGACCTCTCCTCTACGCCACCTGTACTTGATGGCGATTACATGTTTGCACCAATTCATGCCGTGATGCTTACGCATGGCGTCGCTGTTCTGCACACGATTTTGACAATGTTGGAAACCACACATGCCTTCCTATTGTCAATTTTGCCCTCACTGCCTAAATTCTTCCCCAAGGGATCTCCCTGGCTGAAATTACTGCTCTGCAAGACCATGTGGTTGAGCCCTTCAGAGTGGATGATTGCTGCAGCTCAGACCGTGATCTAACTATATCACGTTTATCGTGCGTTGACATTGACCGCATGGTACCATCAGACCTCCCTCCTGATCAAATGGAAGCCCTCCGTCACGTCCTGGAGTCCTATCGTGACATTTTCGACTTTGCCAGCACGTCCTTAAGCCGGGCTAGTGTTGTTACTCATCGCATCATTACTGGTGATGCAAGTCCCATTCACTGATGTCCATACCGTGTTTCCGCATTTGAGCTTAAAGTCATACAACAGGAAGTCGAAAGGATGCTTGCAAAAGACATAATCGAGCCTTCATGTAGCCCTTGGGCTTCTCCTGTCGTCCTGATCAGAAGGAAGGGTGGAACATGGCTCTTTTGTATAGATTATCGGCATTTCAACAAAATTATGAAGAAAGAAGTTTACCCTATGCCTAGAATTGATGATGCCTTAGACTGCCTTTACGGTGCTACGTATTTTTCCACAATCGACCTTGATCTGGCTATTGGCAGATTGCTGTCGATGAGATGGACCGTGAGAAGACCGCATTCGTCACTCCTGACGGTCTTTATCATTTCTAAGTTATGCCCTTTGGTCTCTGTAACGCGCCGGCCACATTCGAAAGAACTATAGACTTACTGCTCCAAGGGTTCAAATGGTCAACTTGGTTATGTTATTTAGACGACATTATCGTTTTCTCGCCCACATTCGACTCCCATCTCGATTGTTTATCGGCGATTCTTGAAGTATTTCGTCGAGCCGGACTTCAATGGAACTCTTCGAAATGCCACTTCGCTCGTCGTCAAATAACCCTTCTTGGCCACCTCGTCGACGCCGCAGAAGTCCATTTGGATCCCGAGAAAATTTGCGCCGTCACAGACTTTCCTGTTCCGAAGTGTACAAAAGACGTTCACAGTTTTGTGGAATTGGACTCCTATTTCCGACGCTTTGTTAAGGACTTCGCAATCATTGCACGCCCACTCACAAACCTCCTGAAGAAGGACGCCCTGTTTTCCTGGGGCGCTGATCAAGCCCTACTTTTTTCCCAGCTGACACCCTCCTTAACAAACACCACCGATTTCAGCTCAATTTTGGATTCATCAGCTTCAACCGAGGTTCGCACTGACGTTAGTGGCCGCAGCATAGAGAGCAATGCTATTGCAGCGCCAACGCGGGCATGACCGGGTTATAGCATATGCAAGCCGACTGCTATCTACCGCCGAGCGCAACTATTCAATCACGGAGTGTGAGTGCCTCGCTCTTGTGTCGGCAGTTGCCAAAAGTTTCGCCCATAACTTATACAGGCATCCATTTCTGGAGTAGTCACCGATCACCACGTGCTATGCTGGCTGGCCTCACTCAAGGATACCACAGGACGCCTCGCTCGTTGGGCCCAACATTTACAAGAAGCACATTCACCGTAATGTACAAAACAGGGCAATTGCATCATAAATGAGGATTGTTTATCCCGCTACCCTTGTGAAGAAGCCGCCCATACTGAAACTTTTCCAGACCTTCTATCGGTGACGCAGCTACTCAACCTTGGCCACGAAGAAACGCCCCGGATGCTTTTCTGCAACCATCATTGAAAAGCTTCAATTAATGCCTCACCACGCGTCTCTACAAATGTTCCTGTTCAAAGACTGGATCCTTATCGCCGTAACCTCGATCATATGGCCATGACTTACTCCCCGTCATACCAGCACATCTTCATGCGACTGCCCTAAACCAACTTCATGACGCTCCTTTGGCAGGCCACTTGGGCATTTCTTGCACATATGACCGTGTACGTCGTCGTTTCTTTTGGCCTGGTCTTGCCCATTCTGTTCGGCGCTACGTGGTCGCTTGTGAGCCCTGCCAGCGCCGCAAAAAGCCATCTTTCCTACCAGCTGGATCCCTTCAGTCAATCGACATTCCCATAGAACCTTTTTTTCGCGTTGGCCTCGACCTGCTTGGCCCATTCCCGATCTCCAGCTCAGACAACAAATGGATTGCTGTTGCCACTGATTGTGCGACACTGTACGCTATCACACGGGCACTTTCGACGAGTTGTGCTACCAATGTGGCTTACTTTTCTGATATACGATAATATTTTAGTACACGGAGCTCTCCGCCAACTCCTCACTGACCGGGGCTGGGCCTTCCTGTCAGCTATCGTTGACAAAATCACGCGCTTTTTGCTCTGCCAAAGCACAAGTTTGTCGCTTCGTACCAGCCTCAACTGGACCATAACTGACATGCTTTCTAAATACGTAGTGGCCGACCACCAGGACTGGACGTCCATTTGCCATTTGCGAACGTTCGCGTATAATTCGTCGCATCACGACATTGCCCGCAATTCGCCATATTATCTTCTATACGTCCGAGAACCCGCCCTACCTTTGACACCTTGCTGCCCTCAGTCAGAAATATGCTGGCGAAGCTATCGCGCGAGCCGACCATACACGCCAACTTGCCCGCAGCCGTCTTCTAAAGGCCTCACAGGAGCACCAAAGACAGCTCTACGATTCCCATCATCGAAACATGCACTTTTCATCGGGTTCCCTTGTCCTTCTCTGGTCCGCCTCTCGGTGTGTAGGTCTTTCTGAACGACTGCTGTCACGCTACACTGAACCGTACAGCGTCGTTCGTTCAGGTGACTGACGTTACATATGAGATTGTTTCAGCCGATCCAACGTCATCATTGTCAGCTTCGAGGAACATAGTGCACAGAGCATGACTCAAGCCTTATCACCCTCCTTCACCGCATGCGAGTAGCTCAAGCACCGAGACGGTGCTTATACCGCCGGGGGGGGGGGGGGGGTTAGGATACAGAACAGCCGCAGCAGCCTTGCTGCTTGAAAGAGAAAGGCGACGACAGTTGTTGCTGGTTGTTGATGAACTTGCACCATCTTGTTCGCTGAGCTCTGTGCGTCGCATATAGTTTAATAAATAAGTACGCGTAACAATATCAAAGGCTGTCTTTGCTGCGCCCAGACATTGTCAGAAAGAATGTTTCGCAAAATCATTCGATCAAGTAGGACCCAAAGCTACTTTCACAGCGCAGCTGACCGTCAGTGGCAGCTGTAGTGACAACGCCATCACTGAATGGCAACAAATGCATTTTAAAGCTTGTCTGCTCAGGCTTATTTCATACTCGGCTGTGGTCCATCTGCATCAAATTTGCTCTCAGCAAAGTGGGAATTGTGCACGCCTCTGTTGTTGTGAAAGCTTATATGAAAAGAAAGTATGCACGCTGAGGACAGCTAAATACATACCGTCTATTTTGCGTATCCGAAACCTGTGTCTGTGCATGTTGCAAATAAAGGAAGCAGATCTTCAGCTGCACGTTGACCAGGAAAAGTTTATGGCAATAGATATAGTGCCGACAGCTGGCATATTGTCGTTTTGAAGGTATTGTGCCACAGTGTTGCCGAACCGTTCATGTAATGCAGCTTCTTGGCCCTTTCGTCGTAGGGATTTGGGGGGTCCAGTGTGCTAACGCATCGTGCACTATTTGTATTTGAAATTGGAAAAAAGTTGGTTCGAATAAAAGCGATAGGTTTGTTTATTTGGTGTTTTCTTTTGTTTATTATTATTTATTAAATACCGATTTAACGTTAAGGTTGCTGCCCCGAAACACCCCTCATTTCTATCATAAAAGAACAGTGTTGGTGTCAGTGGTGGGCGCGCTTGCTCATGTCACTCACACTCTAGCTCTGGCAGTGGTAGGACACGAGCAAATAGTGAGAATCACAAAGCGATAACCAAGGACACCGGGTGAAAATAGCGAGAATCGAAGGGAGAACACACTGGACATGGCTTTAGCAATCGCTGCCGGCACAATATTTGTAAATGGTAAGATGTCGGCTGTGCACAGTATTCATTGTAGATATATTTCCAGTACATGGCATTTACCATTCTCTGATATTGCCCCAGCATTCTCCCGGATTGGTTGTAGCCACTGCCAGCATAAGAATTGGGAAGAACAGTAAAATGCTGGCTGCCGGCACAGTGTCCTTGGCCAAAGCTTATACGGGCTAAAAATGGGAAAAGTGTCTCTTTTAGAACTTGATAATCCTGTATAGTTATAACGAAGCTAAAGCAAACAATCAGTATAAGCTAAGAATTCTAAGAATTCTCACATTATAATTTTTCTAGTCCACTAAAATTTCTTGTACGCACATTCTTGATAGTTACCTACATTCTAAAGTTAGTGTGGAGCGATATGAGTCATTGACGGCTCAGAACCATAAAAATTTACTGGTATAAAATGTTTGTCCAAAACGAACTATATTCTACACATGCAACTTACTATGCAACTCATTGTGCAACTTACTGTAAAACTAATTATATATTTGAAGTTATCATGAAAGTCTTTATGTACAGCAAAAATTTACTTACCCTAGGCTACAGATTAACGCAACTTTTTTCCTGGATAGCATCTTTTCTTGAGGGACCCTGCAACTCGTTTTCATCATAGTTGGAAAATGCTACTGATTGTTAGTTGAGGCTCCTGAAGACACATGAGTCAAATATAGCGCAGCACATGGCCCAGAACTTACAATAAATTCTCAAATTCAACTACATATTCTTTCCTCTTATCTCGATAAATGATGCCACAAACCCAAATCACTCGTACACTCATAATCCATGGCCATTGGCTTACTTGAGCATTATGAGCCGCATGGTTGGCGTGGCCGCTACGAAATTCTGGCATG
Source organism: Rhipicephalus annulatus (assembly GCA_013436015.1). NCBI lineage: Eukaryota > Metazoa > Arthropoda > Arachnida > Ixodida > Ixodidae > Rhipicephalus > Rhipicephalus annulatus. The sequence goes on along the minus strand of WOVY01012754.1, from coordinate 77,315 downwards.
TGCAACATGGGTATGCTCTGAATCAGGCGCAAACTGAATCACGCTTTCATAGAAAAAAAAGCGTAGAACGCGCTTTATGTCATTATTGACGCTGGTGAAGGGACGTATTTTCTTGCCCCCTTGTAATCCGACTACGTGCATAGCTTTCAGCATGCTCTCATGTAGGGAATGAGAGGGAAAATGTTTGAAGTTGTGACAAATCCCTGTGGCTCTGCCTGTACCTAACGGATTCTAAAAAATATTTGCAGCAGTTGATTCATGAGGCAGTAAGCTCTCCTAGTGAAGCTATTTAACATTTAGTACTCGGAAAAGTGTTGCAGGACCTTTTAACATACTAAATATCAGTAAATGTTGTTCCACTAATGTTCCCAAAACACGAGAGAAATATTTTGAAATCCATGACATCACATGCAGGGATTTCGGTGCAGAATTTGAAAATTATTCTTTGACCTTTACTTTCTCTTTCATTAGTGAACCTGTGAGGGTAAAATTGATAACAGTAGGATTTTCAAAGTAAAATTAGTAAATGTAAACTGATTCATTGTTTGACATAATTTCTGTTTAGGTTGACTAGTGCATGTCATGCCTCATAGATGAGTGGATGTATAGATGTTGTGAGTGTCCTATTTATGATGGGGCGGTGACATGTAGGCAATCAAGCTTGGAAACAGACACCTCTTTTTTGTTCCAAGTCAGCCTAATGCCTTAACGTATTTTCTCGCATATAACCTGCACCCCTAACTTTGAACTCCCCGAAAAAAAAAAAAAAAAACGAAATTCTCCCGTATAACTCGCGCATGCTTAGCTTAAAAAAAAACAGTTTTGGGAAGTCACAACTGCACAGCACACCACAATCTCGTTTACAAAAGAACTTTATTTTGAAGCGATCGTTGCATTGTTGGCGGCACCGATTCCCGTTCATTCAATGATCGCCCAACACGCCGCTGTCGCTGCTGCCATCCGAAGCTTTGCCGCCTGCTATCGAAGATGCAATCGTCTTCGGTGCAATCCAAGCAATTGCTGATGGCACACTTTTTGAAGCTCTTGCGCAGCATGTCGGCAGGAATCGCCCCACAGGCATTCACAATCCACTGGCACAGCAGCGCAATGTCTGGCCTCCACACGCGCCCAGTCGGTGTCAGGGCGTAACGGCCGTCGGCCATCCACTCGGCATACAACCGCGTCCCGTGCGCCTTGAACGGCTTACTAAGGCATATGTCCAGTGGCTGTAGCATGGTAGTCATACCACCAGGTGTGATCACGAAGTCGGTGCGGTGTTCAGCGAGGCGTGTTTTCACTGCGTCAGTGCAGTAGAGTCGAAACGAGTCCAACACGGCATTGACCACCGTGCCAACATGGCGCCCGGCCTTTTCTCTAAGATCGTGCCAAGCCAGTCAGAGACGAGGTCACCATTCACCCACGCATTATCTTCGGTTCACACAACAATCCTCGGTGGCAGTGGAGTGCTGGGTAGCGTTATGCGCTTGGAATTGCTTACGGGCTCAGTTTGCCCAACATTACTGTGCAGCATAGTTTGGTGTTTTTGCCCGTCAGTACACTTACAGATTTCAAGCCCTTTTCTTGCAGAGTGGTGTCCATGGGCATCCCTAAGTACATGGGCGTTCGATCAGCATATTTCCCACCCGGGAGAGCAAGTAGTTGGGCTCCTTCCGCAGCCCGATGACGTAACATTGATAGCTCAACAGCTTATCCTCGTAGGCATTGGGAAGCCGCTGGCACATAGTCGTTCGCCGCTGCATCGAAAATCCGTGCCTGGCCATGAATTGCTGGAGCCATCCACGGTTGCACGAATCGCACGTGAGATGTTCATCTCGTGGGCCAACCTCAGAGCTTCCATTTGCGCCATCTCCTTTGACACAGTGTGGCCGCGACTTCTCTGCTCCTCAATAAATTTGACAAGCTGCATCTCAAGGAGGGGTTGCGCACCAGTCTTCAGGCCACAAAATGCTCGCTTCTCTTTGAGTGCACTTTCGAGAAGCCTTTTTTTTTTTCACCGTTCACAAATGCAGGGCTCGTCAACATCGTGCTTCCTCGCAGCAGCTCTGTTGCCGATTTATTCGGCAGCAGCTATAATCTTGAGTTTTTCTTTCCCGGTCAAAGATTGTCGCCGAGACCCACTCATGGTGCCTCACCAGACAAGGCTGACCAACGGTGCAAACTGGCCACACCTGACTCGGGGAAAGGCGCTGTCAAATCGCTGTTGTGACGCTGTTGACCAAATCAAATAAAGCATGTAAAAAGTGAATAAACACGCTGCGGAGGTCATCTGTCTATGGCCTGTGTTGTCTTTTATTGGCTTTGCACCTCACGATGTCGACGGGGATGTGGATTGGAGGAGAGGCTATGCATTGCCATGACGCCGACCTCTGCTTCCGCATTATTCGCAGATAACCCGCATCCCCACTTTTCAGTCTATATTTTTCAATTTTTGATGCGGAATATATGCGAGAAAGTACGGTAGCTACTTCCAGCTAATTCAGCCTCTTACCTTGGAATGAATTTTTCCACAATTTATTTTCGTCCCTTCTTTATACTTTTCCACCACAAATCCGTTAACTGGCGCTATCTTTACAAAAAACAGCAGAATCTGCCTGTATTATCTCCTCAGTATCTAACAGTAACTTCACAATTAATAATAGGTTCATAGTGCTTCGGGTAAGGTTAATGCTTGGTGTGCTGAATAGAAGCTCTCTTTGTTTTTAATCATAAGTAGGGTCTATACTTGGGTGAAATTTGGAAGGCACTGATATTCCACCTCAGAGGTGGATGAACGCAAGAATGCACCCATTAACGAATGCTCTAAGCTGATGTTATAAGCTGCACGGACGATGGTGTCACCATTGCATGACATGATGTTGCAGTTGACAACATGGTACGACTGCGGGAGAACTTCGTTAAGTACATGAGCAGACTACTAAGCACTCGCGGCATGTGGAAGCTGCTGCCACATGCCCGCGTGTGCTTTCATGATCGCATGGGAAGTAAGCCGTGCTTGAAGTCATGATGCACATGGACGTAACTTCTTTCTCCTCTGTCATCCTTCTCTGATTAGCCTCTTGTGTGCTCGTTGGGATGAGAGAAAGCAGTTACAGCATGCAACGAATCCTATGTAACTTCACTCGTTTTCGGTGGGACAGTTCCTGACGAACAATCTGTCGAATGGTAGAAAAAAGGTTGAGGCCAGGATTCGTGTCCACACTGGCAACAGTTGTAACGTTAGCCAGCCGACCAAACTTGGGCGCAATTCGACGCATCTTGAGCGTTTCAAACGTTTGGCAATGCTGAAATGACGTCGGACACAAAACTGAGGCTTTCTTTTCCAATTAGAAAATTATACACGTCCTCAGCAATTCCTCTGAGCAGATGCCCAACTTTGTCCTCTTCCGAAATGATAGCACAGACCACCTTGCACAGCCTTAACACTTCTTCTATGTAAGTAGTGCATGTCTCACCTGGTAGCTGTGCCCGTTGCAACAGTGTTTGCTCAGCCCGCTTCTTTCTAGCAACTGAGTCGCCGAAACACGCCCTGAGGAGCTCTCCAACAAAAAGATCCCACGTCGTGAGTGCGTCCTCGTGGTTCTCGTACCATACCAGTGCGGTGTCGGTCAGGGAGAACACTACGTGTGGTAGCATAGCGGCTGCATCTCAACCGTTGGACTTGCCCACACGTTTGTACTTGGTAAGCCAGGCGTCAACATCTTCTTCGGCTTTTCCTCCGAAGGGCGGATGGAACTCGGTAGTACGGAAGCAGGCCAGACGGTGCCGTCCTGGAAACGCCTGCTTCTTCGGGCATGTCGAAGTCACTCACGGCAGATGGTGGGAGACCGGCAAGTCGACGGCTTCGTTGAAGCTGTGGCAGTGATCGTTCCGTAGTTGAAGCGCTTACCCAGCACCTCCACCACTCTTACGTTTGAAAGAGACTGGTAGACGTTGAAACGGGCCGTTTATTAGGTCGTGAGGGGCAGCTCAGAAGCGGCCGACTGGTTAAAGATCCTCCTGATCCTCTTCTTCCTTTCTCGCTCTCGGCGACAAGTGCGTTCACCGTATACGCTTCTTTGTCTTCGTGCATGTGCAAAACTATATATGTGTGTGTGTGTGTGTGTGTGTATGTGTGTGTGTGCGTGTGCGTGCGCGCGCGACGCTATGATGAATGGGAGACGTGGCCTGGCTCATACGCCATGTTTATTCCACTGTCACCTCTCCCTCCTCGGCTTCTACCAACCATCGCTACATTCATACGTCACATGATTCACCCCTCCCCCCCGAAAAAAGGCATGAGTTACAGCTTACAAACAAGAAAAAGTAAACAAGGAGTGGCTTGGAAGTCACCAATGTCAAAATAAAGAGGTAGTCTCACAAATTTTAAAATGCACGTGTTGTCTTCTTCGTCGCTAAGGCTTGAAGGGAGAGTGTGGCAGTCCGGTGATATCAATAAGAGATCTGGCGGGCGAGTCTGATGTTGCGTCCTGGATAACACTAGAATGCTTTGGACGTGGAGACTGATGAAATAGCTGGCATTATTGCGAAGAGTGGACGCTGTTTCGAAAGCGTTACAGTAGATCGGTCTTCGGCGTCGCTGTCTTTGCTGCGTGCGTGCTCGTTGTCGTAAACTTATCGGATGGTGTCTGAATCCTTGCGTGGTGGAACTGGTGACTTCTTGTCTTGTTCGGTGTTTCCTGAGGTTTCGAAGCTGTAATCTTAGGCGCAGTCTTGATTTTTTGTGCCAAATGCGTTTCTGGCGCCGATCCCTTATGCGAAGATGCCTCGCTTCTTGAATTTGTTTTAAGATGCTTGCTTTGCGTCGTCGTCCTTGTTGGTGTGTTCGTTGTAGTTCCTGGAGTTTGTGGAGTTGCCTTTGCTGAAATTTCTCGTCTTTTTGCGAAAGTTGGTCTGATGGGCATCTTTCAGCAACATTGGTCTGATTTTCTTTGCATGGTGATTTGATCAGTAAATAGTCGATACTTGTTAGGATGTCACGATTCGTGTCAGGCAATGGAGATAGTGTCCAGAATTGACAGAAAAATCTGCTGAGGCTCTTGCGACGACATTCTTAATGGACGTTCCTGGCACAGGGAAGTGCTTGAAAGTTGATCCTTCCGAGCCTCCTGTGTCGATTGGGCTCTCAGGTGGCTGGGAACTCGACGGAGACACTGCGAGAGGATTGGTTTGGTCAGATTTTACTTGGGGCTGTTTCTCTGTGTCCGCACCTTGGGAGATAAGCTGTTCTGATGCATGAATGAGGGCGGTTCGCCCTAAGCTTAGCTGAGTATATTCGGAGTTCCGCAGCTCTATCCCAACCGTAGTGGGCGAGCAAGGTGTGAGGTGAGCGTTGTGAGCGATGAAAGAGCGAAGTGATGTAAAACCAGGATGCGGGCCAAGTCTGCGAGATGGGGAGTAAGCTGCTCCAATGCGTGGAGACTGATTTTCACTCTTTGAGTCATCTTAGGTGTTGTTTGGTATTTTCCCCATGTGTCAGTTGGTCTACCATGAACAAGGCGTCCTTATGACACGAATAGTGACCGTTAGGAGCCTTTGAAGAGCTGCGTCGTAGAAAACCAGGTGGTGGACCACTGTATGCGAGACGAAGCATGCAAGGCATCAGTAGGGTCAGCGACGTCTCGTGTCGTATGTTGGTGCCACGACTTTGGAAATGCCGACTTTCGTGCACAAGGGAGCTGCGCTTGACGGTTGGGTTTTTCCCAACATACGTATGGCCTTCTGTAAGTAAATGCATGTGCCACTTCGTCTTGAGGCACTTGTCGATTCGCGCTGGACTTTCGAATGCTTGAGGACTGCTTAGGAAATTGACGATAGTGTGCAGTTGTCTCTAGATGGTTGGCAATGAGTAAATCTTGGTCATAGTCATTAAAACGGGTAATCATCTCCTCTTTGATTTTTTGCCATGACTCGTGGTTCTTGAATATGTGAATTAGGTAAAATTTGAATGCCTTACCGGTGACGTAGTCGCTTAAGTTCATAACCATCTCCCGTTCCGACCAAGATGCAGCGGTAGCGTGGAGTTCGAACAGGTTGAACCAGTCCTGTACGGGTCCGTCGTCCGCTGATCCGGTGTACTTGGGGATGTCGAGGTCAGCCGATGGTTCTGTCATGGTGCTGGTCGTTGTCCTCCTAGGTGATGATTCGGTAGTCAATGTACGGTCAGGGCGTCTTCTGGGGAGCTGAATCGATGATGAGTGACTGATGAAGCGGCAGGCAGGTCTCCATCCTGTCGACTCGTGTGACGCTATGATGAATGGGAGACGTGGCCTGGCTCATACGCCATGTTTATTCCACTGTCACCTCTTCCTCCTCGGCTTCTACCAACCATCGCTACATTCATACGTCATGTATATATATATATATATATATATATATATATATATATATATATATATATATATATATACCGCAGGGGCGCCTGCGCAAGTAGGCGTTTGGTGTGTCGCGACACCACGAACCCTAGCTAACGGGGGAGTTTCGACTCCCTCCCACGCCTAGCCGTGCGTGGCTTTGCCGTGTCCGAGGAAAAGGGGATCCTGGGAGTTGAGCCGACGCTGGGTGATTGGACCGTTAAGGCCCCCCGGCAGAGGCAACACACCCCTTTGGCCCCGGCTTCACGTAGACGGCACCCCTGAGCTGACCCACCCAGGGGAATCGGCAGTCGCCTTTTCCTATCTCTCTCTCCCTACATCTTCGTCTTTATCTCTTACTATTTATCTGTCCTGTCTTCTACTCTCTTCCGTTTACTTCCAAACTTCCTGGCGGCTAGGGTTAACCCTGTGCAAATAGCCTACCTTGGTCTAGGCGCATTGGGTTATAGTGGCGTTGTACGGCTGGCGTCTGCAGGTTTCAGCATTTGTAACCTTGTAGCGTCCCCTCGTTGGGCTCCGTGGTGGGTGGCCGCCAACGCTGCTGAACAACAATAAGGAAGACATGCATGGAGCATTCCCACTACTGTCTGATCGTACCGGCTTAAAGCCGGTACGCACCGATGATCTCACCAGAGAAGGATTGGCCACCCTGGTGCAGTATCTGGCCACCCCCTCCCGTAGGCATTCGTCAATTAACTCACGGCCCTCAGTCCCCACCAGCTGCGGAGCAACTGACTACGGCGGCGGTCAGATCTGCAAAGCAGCAGAGGGTGCTAGGAATCTCTGGATACGGACAGGCCACCATTGGAACTTGAACTTAGCAACGTTTAACGTTAGAACATTATCGAGTGAGGGAAGTCTAGCTGTATTATATTGGAGCTAGAAGGCATTAAATGGGATATAATCGGGCTGAGTGAGGTTAGGAGGACAGATGCGGCCTATACTGTGCTACAGAATGGGCACGTCATTTGCTATCGGGGCTTGGCCAGACAGAAGAGAACTGGGAGTAGGGTTCCTAATTCACAGAAACATAGCTGGCAACATAGAGGATTACTATAGCATTAATGAAAGGGTGGTAGGCATTGTAATTAAACTGAATAAAAGATACAAAATGAAGGTAGCACAGGCTTACGCGCCTACATCCAGCCATGATGACGCTTCAGTTGAAACCTTCTATGAAGACGTGGAATCGGCAATGAGTAAGGTGAAAACACAGTATACTATAGTAATGGGCGACTTTAATGCAAAGGTAGGGAAGAAGCAGGCTGGAGACCAGGCAGTAGGAGATTATGGCATCGGCACTAGAAACGCCAGAGGAGAGCTACTAGTAGAATTCGCAGAACGCAATAATCTGCGTATTTTGAATACCTTCTACCGAAAACGAGAAAACCGCAAGTGGACATGGAGGAGCCCTAATGGCGTAAATAAGAACAAAATAGACTTTATAATGACTGCACACCCAGGAGTCGTGCAGGATGTGGAAGTGGTTGGCAAGGTAAGATGCAGTGACCATAGAATGGTACGGGCTCGAATCCGCCTAGACTTGAAGAAGGAACGACAGAAACTGATACGCAAGAAGCAAATCAATGAGCTAGCACTGAGAGGGAAAGTACAGGAATTCAGAGTGTCACTGCAGAACAGGTACTCTGCTCTTAGCGAGGAAACCAACCTTAGCGTAGATACAATGAATGATAATCTGACGAGTATCATCACGGAGTGTGCAGTGGAAGTTGGAGGCAGGGTAGCTGGACAGGACACCGGCAAGCTTTCCCAGGAAACGAAGAACCTAATTAAGAAGCGTCAAATCATGAAAGTGTCAAGTACAACAGACAAAATAGAACTGGCAGAGCTTTCGAAGCTGATTAATAGACGTAAAGTATGCGTTGTAAGAAGGTATAACATGGAGAGAATTGAGCACGCTCTGAAAAACGGAGGAAGCGTCAAAGCAGTGAAGAGGAAACTTGGGATAGGCAAAAGGCGGATGTATGCACTAAGGGACAAAGAAGGCAAATTAACTACCAATATGGATAGGATAGTTAAAATAGCGGAGGAGTTTTACAGAGATCTGTACAGTAGCCAGAGACAACCACGACCTTAATACTATAAGAACTAGCAGTAACCCAGACGACACCCCACCGGTAATGATAGAAGAAGTCAGAAAAGCTTTGGAGAGCATGCACAGAGGCAAAGCTGCTGGTGAGGATCAAGTAACATCAGATCTGCCTGAAAGATGGAGGACAGATTGTGTTAGAAAAACTAGCCACTCTATTTACGAGGTGTCTCCTGACGGGAAAAGTACCAGTCTTGGAAGAACGCTAACATCATCTTAATACATAAGAAAGGAGATGACAAGGACTTGAATAATTACAGGCCGATCAGCTTGCTCTCTGTAGTATAGAAGCTATATACAAAGGTAATTGCTAGCAGAGTAATGAAAACATTAGAATTCAATCAACCAAAGGAACAAGCAGGATTTAGAACAGGCTACTCAACAATTGACCACATTCATACTATCAATCAGGTAATAGAGAAATGCTCAGAGTATAACCAACCACTATACATAGCCTTCATAGATTACGAGAAGGCGTTTGATTCAGTAGAAATATCAGCCGTCATGCAGACACTGCGGAATCAGGGCGTAGATGAAATATATATAAACATTCTGGAAGAAATCTACAAGGGTTCAACTGCTACCATAGTGCTTCATAAAAAAAGCAACAGAATACCAATAAAGAAGGGTGTAAGGCAGGGGGACACAATCTCCCCAATGCTATTCACTGCGTGCTTACAGGACGTTTTCAGAAGCCTAGAATGGGAACAGTTAGGGATAAGTGTTAATGGAGAGTACCTCAGTAACCTGCGCTTCGCCGATGACATTGCATTGCTGAGTAACTCAGGGGACGAATTGCAACTCATGATTACGGAGTTAGACAAGGAGAGCAGAAAGGTGGGTCTTAAAATTAATCTGCAGAAAACGAAAGTAATGTACAACAACCTCGGAAAGGAGCAGCGCTTTGCGATAGGTAATAGTGCACTTGAAGTTGTAAAAGACTATGTCTACTTAGGGCAGGTAATAACCGCAGAGCCTAACCACGAGATTGAAGTAACTAGAAGAATAAGAATGGGGTGGAGCACATTCGGCAGGCACTCTCAAATTATGACAAGTAGATTGCCACTGTCCCTCAAGAGGAAGGTATATAACAGCTGTATCTTGCCGGTACTTCAGCTACGGAGCAGAAACCTGGAGACTCACAAAGAGGGTTCAACTTAAATTGAGGACGACGCAGCGAGCAATGGAAAGAAAAATGGTAGGTGTAACCTTAAGAGACAAGAAGAGAGCAGAGTGGATTAGGGGACAAACGGGAGTTAAGGATATCATAGCTGCAATAAAGAAGAGGAAATGGACATGGGCCGGGCATGGAGCACGTAGACAGGATAACCGCTGGTCATTAAGGGTCACCAACTGGATTCCCTAGAGAAGGGAAGCGGGGTAGGGGGAGACAGAAGGTTAGGTGGGCAGATGAGATGAAGAAGTTTGCGGGTATAAATTGGCAACAGCAAGCACAGGACCGGGTTAACTGGCAGAACATGGGAGAGGCCTTTGTCCTGCAGTGGACGTAGACAGGCTGATGATGATGATGATGAAAGTTCGTTAAAGAAGCAATTCAATGGTTACCTGGAAAAGTACTGCAGGGTCCTATTGTATTCGATAATGCAGCACGAAGCCAATTTATACCTACCTGTCATAGAAGTTCTCTTGCACCTTCTCTCCAGCCATTGTCAATTCCTCGATACTTCATCGTGTACCAAAAGTGCCATGTTTCTGGTGAATTTTTCTATTTGAATGTATGTGTGTTCATGTGTAGAGGCCATCTGTTAACTGCATTTTCATCAGAGCTGGCACAATTTTTGTTTGCTGCTTCTCAATAGTATTTTAGGTGTGGAGCTACAGCTCATGCAACAAACTTTGATATGTGGGGTTTAATATCCCCAAACCACTCTATGATTATGAGAGACGCCGTAGTTGAGGACTCTGGAAATTTCGACCACTTGGGGTTCTTTAATGTGCACCCAAATCTGGCCCCGCCGCGGTGGTCTAGTGGCTAAGGTACTCGGCTACTGACCCGCAGGTCGCGGGATCGAATATTGGCTGCGGCGGCTGCATTTCCGATGGAGGCGGAAATGTTGTAGTACCGTGTGCTCAGATTTGGGTGCACGTTAAAGAACCCCAGGTAGTCGAAATTTCCGGAGCCCTCCACTACGTCGTCTCTCATAATCTAATGGTGGTTTTGGGACGTTAAACCCCACAAATCAATCAAATCAATCAATCAATCGTGAACCCAAATCTGAGCACACGGGCCTACAACATTTCCACCTCCATCGGAAATGCAGCAACCGCTGCCGGTATTCGATCCCGCGACCTGCGGGTCAGCAGCCGAGTACCTTAGCCACTAGACCATTGCGGCAGGGCCGTGCAACAAAGTTTATAACACGTGATAGGAGCTCCTAAAGTTTTGTTTATACATATGAATCAGTTTGTTGTCAATGTTGTGCACTGTATAACTCACAATAGAACAACCTAAGTACATTCAGAAAAAAAGGGACATTTGAATTGGATATAATAAATACGGATTCATTATCAATTTACTGTGAAAAAAGGCACTAGTGTAATTTCGCAGTCTTCGTCTATGGGTGTGCACATCAGCAGCCAATCTTATGTTGTTTAGGTTTGTGCAATCTGAATGTCATTTCTCAAGCTTGGTCACTCTTTGGTTCAGCCGTATTATGGCATTATTGCGCTTCGTATGAGTGACGGTTTATCATAGTGTACACGAAGTCGGGAAATTTTTGCATGGTCTTCATTTGTCGACTGCTGCTCTCTATGCACATTGCATCCAAGAGGTGGAATATTACAGCAGGCTACGGCTCCACAGTTATTGGGGTTGGTAGTAAAGCAGCGGTCAGCTATTCATCTTATAGGCTGGCCTTCTTTACTGCGCAGGTCACTTCATGTAGAGATGTTTGTGGCAGACCTATTCAATGTGTGGATTGCTAGAGTATGTGTAACTTCACGGAGAAACATACTAGACTTTTTAAGTAGTGTACCCTAATTCACATTGAGCTCTCAAACCTTACTTGCGGTAATTGTTGTGACCCACTTCTGTGATGTGTCTATGTTTGATTCAATTAGATCATGTGAAATCAATACTAGCTTTTGTATCCTTTTCATGCCATTTTTAAAAAGCCTTCAGAGGCTGTACTTGCATTTCTTTAATGTTCATTATAAGTAAGCATCTATTGCCATCCTAGGCTAAGTTGATTCATCAGAAAAGGTAAAAAACTTGCTAAGAATGTGATGAATGGGTTAGATATGAATTTATAAATTAAGGTCATTTATAAATTTATAAATCAAGGTCCCTGGTTCGTTCCCGGGTTTTGGCACCAAATGTAACAAATAACTAGTCCGCAGACATTAGATGGAGACGACCCGTTTATTCAGCATGGAACCAGAGCTGTCGCCCCCTAGCGCGTGCCTATCTTCCTCTTCGTTTTCCCCATCTATAGAGCACGCTCCTCGATGCTCCGTTCTGGCGCATTTTGCAACAGTGGTGTTGATATTAAAATGGATACACTTGTTCGTTCACTTCTGTTTTTTTTTTTTTGATGAGTTTCAACAGCATCAAAGCTTTGAGTAGACACTTTATTGAACATGTATAAACATTCGCTGCATGATAGAAGGAAACGAGTAGACAGGAGCATTGTAATATACCATGCTGCCAAATAATTCTCTTCTTTTACAAAATACATGCTTTGTGTTTATGTATCCTCACGCTTACACTCACTATAAGTCGAATTTGATAGCTCACTTCATGGAACCTTGTGAGTTTGTCTCCTGAAATTTCGGAATCATCAAGCTCTTTGCGCATGCCCATGCACACAAATTTTAAAAAGCTGGAGGCCCACTTTTAACAAGCACTGTTGTTCCTGTCATGGTCACACAGCCAGCTCGCCCTAACTGTGTCATGAAAGTTTTTTCAAAAACGTAGAAAGCCAGGCTGCCTGAGATACACTATATCTTTGGCACAGAATCTAAGCCTGCTTTTGCGAAGCACACATTTGGTGTATGTGGCCGTTGGTAGTCACAGTTTTTGCGTATCTACTTATGGTCACAAATACCACATCGCAGTAGACGTCCAAGTTTATATACACACGTGACCACTGCACCACTCACTGTCACTCAAGGAGCGAGGAATCAGTTCTTGTAAATGCGGTTCATTGGACACATCGTGAGGACCACCACTGTCGACTGCGAAGTAAAGCTTGTTTCGAATGCCGCGCTGCACGCTAGTCCTTGCATCAACCGTACCCTCTGACACAGTCAAGATGTTCACCTCGTCGTGCTGAGGACGGTAAGAAATGCTGCTGCTTCCGCTGGATCCGGGCATACCGTTCACGGCAGCCCATGCAGTTGCGGCGTGCATGCAGTATAAACACTGTGGTTACGAGAGCAACGAAGAGCAAAAAGCTGCAGCCAGTAATGACTCTTGAAGTGACAGTGGAGTTTCCTTCAGAGCTTGGCTCTTGCCGTTGTTTTTCAGCCACTGGTGGTACAAGCAGTAAGCTTTGAGGCGCATTGAAGGACAAAGAAGTGTGGTTGTTTTGTGACATTGAGGGAGCTGGAACAGCCATTTCAGCTGTGGGGATTTGCCAGATGTAGTGCAGCGTCGTCATCATGGTGTGCTCAGTGATCACTGTAGGAATAGTATTGTTACTTGAGCCGTCAGTAATGCTGCTGTCTGTTGCAAATGTTGCATTACTTTTGAGGTGAGCTACTAAGCTTCCATTGCTTGCTTTCTGGTCACCTGCCATTTGTGAAGTGATATTCAGAGCTTCTCGTGTCTGTGGTGCTTGAAACAAATCTTCAGCGTTCTCAAGAGCTGTGCCGCTGTCAGCTGGAAAAATGCTTGTCTGATTACTCGACGCAACTGTGTTTGTCTCAGCTGCTCTTAAACTTGTACTTGTCCTGGAAATGCTTCTTAGTGTTGAAAGTGCAGTGGTGTCATCTGCTGTTGGTCTTTTAGTGACTTGTTCTGGGACGTTTGGCAGGGGAACTCTTTTGACCAAAGTAGCACCTCTGACTTGAGGCACTGGTGCACGTTGTGTGGTGATCTCAAGAAAGTCTTCCTCCTTTAACAACATGACAGGCTTGAATTGCAGCGTGAATGGGGATGCACATCTTATGCTGTAGCTGCTGTAAAACTGGATGCTCGAGGTTTTTATCCATTCTGAGAACCACCGCACTTCAGGGCCACAGTGAAACGTGTTGCCTCCCACTTTGAGAACCTTCAGTTTGGGGAAGAAAGAAGGGAAATCTGGTCTCAAATGTGTGAGCTTATTGTGCATGATGTTCAGCTCCTGGACATTTCTTAAGCCATGCAGCGTTCTTGGTGACCTGATTATGTCGGCCACTAGCTCGCTGCTGTCATACATTTCAAGCTTCGTTAGCATCTTTAGCGGATCAAAGACGTATTCTTGGAACTCCACTTTGTTGACTATTCGGGACATCTGCAGTGTTTGGAGTGCATCAAGTCCTTGAAAGCACTGGGGCTCCAGTAACTGTAGCAGATTTTGAGATATGTCGAGTGTCTGCACATTGCCAAGATTGCTGAAAACGTGGTTGGGCAGACATTGTATGAGGTTTGCCTGTAGGTCGAGGGTCTTCAGGTTTGCGAGATCACTCAGGGCACTCTCTGAAATGTTCCTGATTTGGTTTCGCTGCAAAAACAATTGCTCCAGTTTTGTCAGTCCAAGAAAGCTATTGGCTGGCAGCTCAGTTATCAAGTTCTCCTCTATGTACAGAGCAACTAGTGTTTGTGGCAGGTTCATTGGCACTCTTGTAAGCCTGTTGCCGTTAAGCCAAAGCCTGGTGAGGTACTCCTGTCGTCCAAGCGCGTCATCTTCCACGTCTTCGATGGCATTGTCATCAAGCACAAGTAAGCTGAGGTGTGGATAGCTGTCCAGGTCACCGAGAGTTATGTGAGTGATGTTGTTGCGGCTGAGCCTGAGGTCTCGAACATAGCGCGTGAGGCTTTGCGGTATGCGCTCAAGCCCGACCTGAGAAGCATCAATGTACTGCAGGTGCGAGCCAAAGAAATTGAGACGAGAGAGGCTTGTGAGTGGATTGTTGCTGAGAATGAGGTGTCCAAGATTTGGCAGGTTCTGGAAGGCACCCACTTCTACACTCGAGATGAGGTTCGAGTCGAGGTTCAGGTACTGGATCTGCTGTAGGCCCATGAATGTGTAGGTGTTTAGCTGTGTGAGCAGGTTGCTGTGAAGATTCAGCTGCTCCAGGTTGCCCAGGCCCTTGCAAAAAAAAAAAAAAGAGAGAATAAACAACATGAGAGCATAATTCAAAATGTGCATTTTGAATAAACCACTGGGAACATGTACAGTTTAGAATAGAGTTCCATGTACAGTGACAAGATCAATGTAACTTTAAAACCATTTCATGCAGCTCTTATCTGCCATAGGTACATACGTTGGAAAACTGTATGCATTTGAGCTATATCTCACTTTTAGTCTTGAAAAAAAAAAACTTTCATTTTGTTGATTTCTTGGTATACTTAACAGGATATATTGTTTTTGTTGATGCTGATGTCCAAAGCTGAAAGCAATTTATTTAATGAAGAATCTTGGTCCAATGTGCTAAGTCACTGTAGATTTTGTGCACAACCAATGTTTCCAACAGTGAAATGTTGTGGGGCTTGATTGGGGAGTGGGAGACTGTTAGCATGTTATCATTTTTTGCATTGCTAAACATACAAAAAAAGAAGAAGGAGGAATGTACAGCAGTTTCCAGACAGCTTGGGAAAAGAGAGGTGCTGTTGCTGCTATTTTGAACAGTTCATCACAAAATGGTAATAGCATTTGGCCATTGTGGGCAGCACTTGGCTAGGATATGTATTAGTTTTAGCAGCCAGCTGATTACATTCGCTGATTAGAAATGTCACGATGGCGACGTGTGCTCTGGAAGCATGACGTATTTAATAAAGCTGGCAGACCAAAATCACTTGGTAAAATTGTCCTCACATCACAATTAAAGATGAATATGTATTTGGTTGTATTTGCTAATTGAATTTCCCTATGGTTGCAAGTAACTATTGCATGTACGAGAAGAATGAACAATGGGGCTTGGAGTTACAATGTTCAAAAGCGAGGCCAAATAAATGCTTCTTTTGTAATAACCTTGACATTATAAAACTACTTGATTCACTATTTCCAAGGCATATCATCAGTTAGCTTTGAAGACACTTCTAGTTAGAAAAACAACTTTTCATAATTCCTGCAAAATCGTCTTGAAGGAACTGTAGTCTAGGGCTCTGGTACTTACAGAAAAGGCACCATCAATGTGTACCAGTTGGTTCGAGGACAGGTCAAGGTACTTGAGTTGCTGTAGTCCTTTGAATGTTCCCGATGTCAGATTCTCCAGCAAGTTTTGGCTCAGGTCAAGTCTTTGCAGTAGAGCCAGCTCAGCCAGGGCTCCATCTTCGATTCCCCTTGTTCTACTTTGCTGCAGCTTCAGTTCCTTGAGAGCTGGCACTCCGCTGAGTAGGTGCTGCACTAGCACATCTACGGCAAAGTTGCGTAATTCGAGCCTCTCACTCGATCTGGGCAGGTCCTGCGGTGCTTGTGACACATTGTCCCCGACGCAGCTGACATACTGGCTTTCACTGTCACAGAAGCATGCACTTGGGCACTCTGCACTCGTTGCTTTGAGGAGGCAAGAGACAATGAGCAGGATGGCAATGCCTCCTTGCTTTCCATTTGTCTGATCAACTTGTATGAGTGGCATTCTTGCGAATGAACTTCTGTTGCTGCACCTAATTTTCTGGCCTTCTAGGGGACGTTATTAAACCAAGTATCGGACTCTTTTTGGGCTTTTATTTTTGGTCTTTCCACTTTTTTGCCTATCAGGACATCGTTTCATGGTGCATTGCCTTATGGAAGTGTGCCTGCATCTTCTTGCTTATCTAATAGTTCTGTGGCACCAAAGTGTGCAGGCTGGGTAACTTTATTCTTAACCTTATCGTTATGTCACACTTTGGCTTGACACGATGATGCTCTAGCAGGGAGTCATTGGACAAGGACTCAATGTAGACAAGCAGTTTGCCTGTGTTGCGTACTAGTATTGCCTGGCTAGGTATTGCCTTGGCATGTCGAAAGGGTCTTGACTTGGGCTTCTTTTTTTCCCTTTTAGTCCGTCGCCTCCGGAGCAAGGTGTAGCCACTTTGTGCCTTTACCGATGGCAGGAAGCACCAGGGAGCTGCAGTTAGCCTGAATGAAAAAAAGTGAAACAGTAATTGCAGGTCATTATATGGCTACAAACACAAGGAAGGACCACTTAATTCAATTACCAAAACAGTACATAGGGAAGAACACTTGAAAATGCAGTAATGTTGTGGCTAGGCTCATCTGAAGACAGATGAAAAATTGTTCCGGTGTATTGACACCACCAAGTCGGTGCACGCAACGCCAGTGCCATCATAATCATCATCACCAACCATTTTAAGTCCACCACAGGACAAAGGCCCCGCCCCTCCCAATTATCTACAGTATACCCTGTCCCGTTTGAGCTGATTCCATTTCATGCCGGCAAATTATTTATCTCATCTTTCCACCTAACCCTGCCATTTTGGGCTGTTTGCTGTTCCTTGATATCCATTACATCATTCTAATGGACCATCGGTAATCTGTCCTACTTGGCCTGCCAGTGTACAGCAGTTGGAAGACTCATGATGTCGATATTGCCATTTGTTACTGTGTCATTAGAATATGAATGTAATCATATTATTATTGTATTAATATTATCATATATTATCACATTATTATTATATTAGTATCATCATCATCAATAGACATCCTAAAGTCGGACACATCCTCTTGAAAGAAACTGAAATATCTGACTAGCTAAGATGCCGAGGTGGAATTTATTTTCACCTTTAGGCTTTCGTATCTCTTGACTTACTAATACTTTTTCCTCTCTTAGCACATTCATTTTGCACATCTTGACTGTTTGTAACGTGTAATGGGTACATGCCTGTGTAGCTTTGAATGCTTTTCCAGGGCCTAGGCTGTCCTATTTCACCATCCTGGATAATGAGCTGCAAGAACACAAAAATTAGGAAAAGAAACTTCTGACATTACATAGACATCCCTTTCGCATCTTTTGAATCTTACTACTTTTGTGTTTGTCAAGTGCTATAATGTCAGTATTATACAGGCCCAAAAACCAGTCGTATATAGCAATGAATGAATATCCTGCAACACTTTTCATTTGAGCTTCTTCATACTCCAACAGTCCTCAACATTCAGACAATCAACTGTATCTGAAATGCATAAGCGTATCAGCTGGAGGGGGGGGGGGGGCAAGGGGAATGCGAGCCCCCTACTGAGAAAAGTTCGGGGGCCTGAGCTCCCCTTCCCTCGACTTTCGACAGTGGCCACTCTTGGCTGCACACTGGGGAAACCAACAAGTAAGGTGAAGTTGTCTTTCACAACAATATTAACTCAATTATGTTCTTACAAAAGAATGAAAATTTACGAGGCAATGTTACAACATGGTGAAATTTTGCCAACATTTTCGTTGTGATGATTTTTTTTGTAGGTTCGTGATGCGGGTCTCCTATGTGACGTTTTCGCGTCTTGCGCTATAGTATTGCTGAGCAGGCAAGTGCTGAACAGGGGCTCTATAATATTACATCACTTGTTCATGCTTTTAATCTGCTGCGACTTGTTGATGCAGTTACAGATTGGAACGAGCAAACTTTTTATGGACCAGTCAAACCATTTGCAGCTTCCAGAAAATAATTTTCTTTGAAAAGGGTATATCATCACCGCTGCTCTGTTGAAGCTGCTGCGAGCCGATGAGTGTGATGAATTGTTTTTGATGTTTAAGTTCTTCTGCACTGAAACGCCGAAAACTGCGTCCACTTTAGTCTCTGATAAACCTGATCAGCCTTGCTTATGGTAACTTAGAAGTTGGAGCTATAGCGACAGTAGAACGCGAAAGAAAAATGTGCCTTCACTGAGGTAATTGTATGTTTACTGTACATTGATAAATGAAGGTTTGCCGAACGTATGTTTTGGTGTTTGGCAGCCATAGCCTCGTTTAATGTTTATATGTGTATCCTCGTTGATGCTTGGTACATTTCCATCCTGAGGACTAACATTCATGATAAATTTATTAAACAAACTATTGTGGTATGTGTAGATGTTAACTGCCAAGGCATAATCAGAGAATGAGGTTTGATAGCAATAGCAAGATGAGCGTCGCATATTGGAGGCGGAAATCGGGCTAAGGGCGCATTCCTCGACTTTTTAAAGTGTGATTGAAGTTCGTGATATCTAAGAAAGCGTGTCGTGTCACTACTGTGTATGTGACTTCATATCAAAGTGCGCATCAATGAAGAGAACTTCATTGACGTGCTGGTACATATATATATATCGCGGCTGATAAGTGAGTTAAGTCTGCCCCCCCCCCCCACTAGCGAAAGAGTTGGTACACCACTGCTAAAATACATCTCGTCATGAAAAATCTAGTCACTACAAACAAAAATCTGTCACAAGTGCAAGTCAGTAACTTTATATTGGGCCGTATATTTCTCAACGCTGTGTTAACCTTTATGTTCTACTGTGTTCTCTGTCGGACACCATAACACCCACTTTCTTGCATGTAACTTTTGCAATTTCATGGTGTTCTGTCACATGTTCTTTGGACTGCTTCCTGGTCTATATTGATTATCACGATTACTTTCTGAAAGAGCATTAAAGCCCATTCTCAGCAAGCTTTAGCGTGTCATTGAAGCTGGTACATCATGTGAACAATGATGAATTACGGTGGAAGAAGCAGATCGCAGTAACTGGGCCTGCTTGAATCTCTGCGTGCGTGTGCTTTATTTCCCCTAGCTATTGTTTACGTGAAATTCCTTCTCAAGTTAGCATCCTACTAAACCAATAGTATGGCATTCCTTGGGAAGGCTTTCTTTCAGTTTATTTAGGCTACATTTCTGGTTGGATTTTTGTAGCTCTCGTGTAATGCGGCTAAAGCGAAAACAGAGATGGAAGGAACTCTGTTTTTTTTAAAGGTTCTTTCTTGGAGACCTTCGACGCAAAAATTTTTGTCTGTCTGTACTTTTGTCTGTTTGTCCGCTCATAACGGTACCCTAAACGGCACCAAAGTGGCCAAACGATACCCCCAACGACCGACCCACATCCGCAGCGCCCAGATTCAGCATTCAAACTTGTGCAATTGTCAATTAAAAAGCAGTTACTGCGCATATCTGAGGCACGATAACAACACGTCGATATTCTGTATGTGTGTCTCTTACTAAAAAGGTATACACAAGTAATTATAAGGACCGTAGCATTTATCACCTTGCGCTGACCAGGCAACGCTTGCACAAAAAGGCAAGTGTTTCTAACACTGTGCTAAGACGACATAGTGGTGGCACCTACCCATCGCCTTGCGTTCTACACCTTATCACCTCCGAGAGGGGCGCGCATGATGCGCGCGCTTCGTTTTCCAAGATAGCGCTCATGTCTCACGTGTGACGTGACTTGATGCGCCCATTCGCCTCCGCTGCACGCTCTAGGTATTCTAAGGCAGCGCCTCCACTATACCATTCACTGATTTTCTTGCGCAGAACATCACGTAAACGTTTTGTTCACACTCTCCAGATGCAAGACTACCGTCTTTCGGCGACAATTGCAGTGTAACATGCATATACGGGGCCAATTTTTTTGTGTGCTATTCTTTGACGTGATGGGGAGGTGTGTTGTGAAGTTGAAGTTGTGTTTGATGCCGTGAAATGTTTCTGCGTTGTTTTAAAATTGAGTTGACAAAAAACGAATTGTCGAGGCATTGTGCCTCAGCATTGCCGGAGAGTGCTTGTTTTGTAAAGTTGGCATTGCTGCATAGATTGTCATTCTGCGGATAAGCCGGCTTTCAAGGGCAGCAGCAGTGTGCTTTCTGGGGATTATTACCTCGCTTCTTCACAAAATCTGAGGAGCATTCCCACATGAATAACGCTAACATACAATAATAATTTGGCACTTTCACTACGGCAATTCGTTGACTAAGCGAATATATTGTTATTCAGCCATGCTACTTCTGCTGATAACTCAAATGTTAGTTTCTGTGGCATTGTTTGCATAAGAGTAATGGTAGTACGACTTCCGACGGTGGGGATTTGGCGCCTTCTTAATTGTTAACAAACACTCACTGCTATTCTTATTCCAGAAATAAAATATTTTTCGTATGTGAGAACCATAAATTGACCATAACGCTGCTGTTTTGTGTGCACTGCGGTGGTTTATGTTACAGGCATGCTTTTCTGGATCGTAATGCTGCATTACAAATGCTTCACGTCGCTTGTTTTCAGTCTGGAGGAGAGCTAGCGGAAAAAATGTTATGATGTGTATAAAACAGAGTCGTGCTGTGGGCCCTGTTCATTATATCAAAAGTGCAGGGCAGTTTGTGGGGAAAGTGCCATTCTTCGAAACGCGTTTGCTTCTATGCAAGCTCACCACGTGCATGAAAGAACAGTTGCTCCTATACTCAACTGCAAGCTTCCCTTTTTTTTTGTTTAAATTCCTCGCATGACAGCGTTTGCAGCTGCTGGGTTTCTGGTCGAGTAAACTAGAAGTTGACTGTTTCGAGAAATTAGTTGACTGTTTCGAGTGCTAGCATGTTTTGTTTAGGGGGGCCATAACCGCATGTTTTTTTCAGTGCCTGCTTCTTTTCCTGCAGGCCGCCACTGTTTTTGAAGACAGCCTTTTCTTTTTTATTTCTTTCTACTTCCGTCTCACCTTTTCACGAAGCTTATTGCTTATGCTCACTGTAGGAGCCACAAGTGGACGTCGCGGTACCCTCGAAGCTTCGTCGTGATCTACATTTTCAGCGAAGCTTTGATAAATGACAGGTCTCTGGGGCGGCGTCGTATGTGAAAAACCCGGCGCTGGCGAGCATATAGATAAATGGCCCTAGAGGTAGACCGGTAACATGCTTATTTGTGTGCACCGTTTTTCAATTACTTTGGCTCTCTTTATCGTGGTCATGTGGGCGATCAGGTGTTTCTGATAAAGCAACCTGATCTTCTATTGAAGGCACTTGTAATATCACGCAGCCACATTTCAGTGTTGCTTAGATATGAATACTGCCACTGTCCTTGTTGCCTGCTGCAAGTGAACTGTTGCGCTGCTAAGAACGTGGATGAACGTCTAATTCCTGGCATGGAGGAAGGAAAAAGTATGGAGGGAGCATTGCGCAATGCACAAGAAAGTAAATACAATTGTTGCTTCAGGCAGGCGGAAGCAAAGCTTCGCTCTTTAGCATTTTCCCGATTAGGCAAGAGATCCTAACTTTATTTATTAGTACCCGGTCGCTAACACGAGTAGTTGATCACGCTTGAGCTTTGGCAATCCTGAAAGTGTGAAGACGTGTGCCCTAGCACACGGCGGGCCGCTTTCACGACCTACCGTCGCATCGTGGGTCCTCTGCACAGGCCCAAGTTGTGATTTTATGACCCGACTTTGCAGAGTTAAGTCCTAATTGCTCGACATTGCTGCATCAGTGCCGTGTACTGGAGGGCATTCCAAGGGCATGTGGTGTAAGTTGGCTAAGTTGCTACATTTCGTGCACGAGTCAGTTAAATAAAGGTCAGGATAAAACTTGTGGAGAAAGGTGGGGTAAAGTTCCTTTCTATTTGAAGTAATCTCCATGTCAGCACCTGCACTCTATTTAGCTTCCTATGTGGAAATGCAATGTTTCTTCTATCCATAGCAAAATGCTGGGTAATGGCATTGTATGTACTTGGTGAATCCCTATTGTATTTACCAAATATCCTGGTTGACACAGAGGTCCTCTATGGCCGTGGACACTAACCCTCGCACCCTCGAGTGGGCCGACCTATTGAGATTTATAATCCTTTCGTCCATGATTCCCATATGACTGGTAACCTTGTAAGGATATGGGTTGTGGCTTCTGACCAAGTTCTGAAACGTGCACTGCTTATATAAAGGACATTTTTAAGCTTTGCAAAATTAGAAGCCCGCAGATGTCAGAAGAAGACAGGGTTAAACACCTTCTGAAGGTTTTAGCGGAAGACGTTTACAATTTTCTGATAGGCAGGGATGACCTCACCTCTGTTTCCGACGTCCAACATCACTGCCGCACGTTTAAATAACTGAAGGCTCGTCGCATTGCCCCGAAATTCGGTAGGCTGGCAAATGTGACTACGGTCGCCAGCGTAGACCTGAGCCCGCCTACCGATCTTGCCGCTACTATTCGGGCAATAGTGCGTGAAAAGCTGCAGGGACAAGCTGGTTGCGTTGACGAAACCATTTCTCATCCGCCTACCAGTCCATCCTACTACATGGCAGCGCCATTAGCTCCTTTGCCATCATCGGTATGTGTGACAGACAGCAGCGAAACTAGAACTTAGTGGCCACGTCATGATTTATACGCGGCCAACGAGTGATATGGCCAACGCCTTCGTCACTACCCCGCCACACTTAGATGGGCAGCCCCCGCTTAGCAAGCTCGTCACCGACCCTTCACAGCTGAGCGGTCTCAGCATTGGTTCGGCGAGCGTCCTCTACCAGTCTGCTACAACTGTGGCTTCGAAGGCCCACCTTGCCAGGTATTGCAACTATCGGCAGCCGCCAAGGTACGACCGATCACCGAGATATAACCGTTCTGGCGTTACATGAGCACCAACATTCCCGGGAAGCGCGTCTTATGAGATCCCAGGACCGCTACGAAACCAATCTCCGGCCTCTGACCACAGTGTGACACCACCGCCTGCCCCTCGCGTCAACCGATCACCGTCTCCTCGGCGCCGCCACTCCTCACCTCCTACGGAAAACTAGTCGGCGCCGCCATTGGAGGTGAGGTCGCCGGACAGTCCTCGATTTTAACAGAAATACCTCCTTTAGCTTCCATGTTTAAAAATAAGGTTCGAGTGTTTATCGATGATGTACCAACAATGGCATTGGTGGACACAGGTGCAACCGTGTCAGTGATGAGTTTTGTTTTCACCCGCCTCCTTGGACGAAAAGTTATGTTTTGTTGGGACCGTCCTGATACGTTTCGTTGAGTGAGCAGAGATGCATCACAACCTGTTGGTGTCTGCACTGTGACTGTTAGTTTGGCGTGCCAGAAATTTGTTGCAGAGTTTGCTGTTCTCCCTCATACTACGCATGATGTCATTCTGGGACACGATTTCTTGAAGCTATGTGGTGCCACTGTCGATTGCTGCACAGAACAAATTACAGTAGATTCCGATATTCCAGTTGCGTTTATGGAAAACTCGCCCTGTCAGGAAGGTGCTCTTTGCGTGTCCGTGGACACAACTGTGCCGCCATTGTCTGCAAAATGTGTCCCTGTTGTTTGTTCGCCTGCAATCGAGAAAACATTTGACGCAACCATGGGGCCCATGCATCTTAGTTGCATAAAGAAGACAGTTCTAATACCCTACTGCACGCTATCGGTTGTGCAAGGGCATACTGGTTTATAGGTGATTAACTGCTCTGATCCTACAGTGCTGCCGGAAGGTCTGAAACTTGCAGAGATTCGTGAACATCAAGTATTCTCACTCGCCAACCTTGCAGAGAGCAGGGATTCCCTGGGTAAGGCCCGTTGCGATAATCTACACGCCAGGGACATCACCATTATGGCTATGATTGACAAGTCACTCAGCACTAACGAATGTAATGAACTGGCAAGTATTCTCCGCAAACATGCAGGTATTTTTGATTTCTCTCAGCACGATCCACTGTCATTCCCTGCTTCTCGTATTGAGCACCGACTCGACACGACATCTCGCAGACCTCTCTGACAGAAACCATACCGTGTACCGCCTTCGGAACGTGCAGTGATCAATGAACAGCCTTGCGAGATGCTCAAGAAAAATGTAATCCAAGAATCATGTAGTCCATGGGCCACTCCAGTAATTCTAGTGAAGAAGAAGGATGAGGCATGGTGATTTTCTGTTCACTACCGCCGTCTCAACGCCATCACAAAAAAAAAACGTATACCCACTCCCACAGATTGATGCTATCGACTGTCTATCATCGGCCTCTTACTTTTTGTCTGTGGATTTGAGGTCAGGCTACTGGCAGATTCCAATGCAAGGAAGACAAGGAGAAAACGGAATTTGTTTCAACAGACGGATATTTTGAATTTAATGTGATGCCGTTTGGACTCTGCAACTTTTGAGTGCTTCATGGACAACATTCTGCGTGGATTGAAGTGGGATGTGTGTATGTGTTACTTGGATGACGTAGTAATTTTTAGGCGCACCTTTTGTTAGCACAACACATGTCTCAGCCTCGTGCTAGACTGCCTAAGCAAAGCACGCTTGGTGCTCAACTCAAAGAAATGTTGTTTTGGAGAGCGCCAAACACTCGTCCTTGGACACTTAGTAGACAAAGAATGCCTGCGACCGGATCCCCCCAAGACGGCCGCAGTGGAGGCGTGTAAACAACCTCACTCGGTGAAAGAACTGCTCAGCTTTTTGGGGCTTTGTTCATACTTTCGCCGATTCATTCTTGACTTTGCCAATATCGCATATCCGCTCACGTGCCTGCTTCAGAAAGTTGCGCAGTTTGACTGGACCCCGGAATGTGAGTCTGCTTTTTTCGAGTTGAAGTTTCTTTTGACGCCTCATCCGATTCTTCGACGCTTCAATCCTCTGGCTCCCACTGAACTTCACACAGACGCTAGTGGTATTGGTGTAGGTGCTGTCCTGGTTCAACGCTTTGATAACCAAGAATACGTCGTAGCATATGCAAGTCACTCGCTCAGCAAGTCCGAGCGTAACTACACTGTCACAGAGCAAGAATGTCTTGCAGTAGTCTTCCCAGTGCAGCGCTTCCGGTCCTACCTGTATGGACGCCCCTTTACCATCATGACAGACCATCATTCTCTTTGCTGGTTGGTCAATCTGTGTGACCTATTTGTTCGGCTGGCACGCTGGGCGCTTCGTCTCCAAGAATATGACTTCACAGTTTCTAATAAAAGCGGCCGACACCACGCTGATGCAGATTGTTTTTCGCGACTACCGCTTCCGAAGACGGAATGTGACGCGGACAGCTTCGACACCTACATCACATTACTAGACCAACCATGTCCCGATACCAAGACCTTTAAGGATGAGCAACAAAGGGACAGCACCATATAGCAACTTCTTGCTACCTAACCAAAATCATCGCCTACAAGCTTCTGCATCGGACAAGTGCTAGTTTACAAAAAGAACTACACCAGCACCGGCTCACGATATCTTTTGGTGGTTCGGAAGAGTCTTCGCGTTTATATTTTGCAGGCTATGCATGAAGACCCAACATCCGGTCATCTAGGCACAGTAAAAACTCTTTGCCGTCTTCAAGAAAGATTCTACTGGCCCAAGATGCGCCAGACGACGGAACAATACTTGTCTAGATGTAACGAGTGTCAACGTCATAAGCACCCAACATGTGCTCGTACAAGGCGATTACATCCGGTGCTGCCCCCTAGAACTCCATTTGAGCAAGTCGGCATTGACCTTCTTGGGCCCTTTCCCCGGTCTTCCGATAGATGGAAATTGCTGCATAGTCATCTGCACCGACCCTTTAATACGGTACTGCGAGACAGCTGCCGTACCATCGGCAATTGCAGTTGATGTGTCTTTCTTCATGCTACGTTTTGTAATTCTTCGACATAGACCTCCCATAATTGTAATCAGTGACTGTGGCCAACAATTCACAGCAGACGTGGTAAAAGAGATGCTTCGTGTCTGCGCTTCAAGATTTCGGCACTCTACACCATAACATCCCCAAACGAACGGTCTAACTGAATGAACGAACCGAACTCTCACGAACATGCTGTCTATGTATGTCGCATCAGATCACAAGGACTGGGACAGTATTCTACCTTTTATCACTTATGCATTCAACACCGCACAGCATGAAACTGCTGGCGACAGTCCTTTCATTTTTCTATATGCTCGACCGCCTCATCATACTCCGAGTACCATCTTCCCCGAAGACCACCATGATCCCTGCATATCCGAGATCATCTGTCGGGCAGAAGAAGCCAGGCGCCTTGCTTATTTGCGCACTCTTGCTTTGCAAGACCGCTCGAAAGCACATTTTGACTACCGACGCCGACATGTGACGTACAAACGCTGCGACCCAGTGTTGCTGTGACACCAACTAGAAAACCCGGTTTGAGCGAGAAGCTGCTAGCGCACTATGTGGGAGCTTATCTTGTTATAGACCGTATCAGTGATTTAGCTTATTGCATAGCGCTTCTCCATTCGAACGGCCGACCGTCTGCAAAAACTGAACTTGCCCGTGTTGCGCGTTTGAAGCGCTTTATTCCTCGAGAGACTGTTTGACTTGCCCAGTGGGCTTCGTCTGCGCGGAGGGAAATGTTGCCACATATGTAATTTAGTATGTGTAGCGGGGAACAGGGTGGTGGCAGAAGAATAGGACGTTTGGCTTTTGGCAAGAGGTCTCCGATGCGCATTTACTGTATACCTTCGAGTCGACCGTTACGTCGCCCCTGAATAAACCCCCCTCTTACACGTAACAATATTTTTGGCCTCTTTGCGCTCGGCTACAACATTGAAAGCCTGAGTAGCCGCCCTAGAATCACTAAATATGTTTGCAAGGTCTTAAATAATTTAAGTAATAGACGCATCTGGGGCGTGCGCAGCCTAAGAAGCGAAAAGGCAAGGTGCTCTTCTTTCTATCGTGTGTTGCGTACATAGATGGCTGTTCGATGCAACTATATATGCACACAATATCAGGCAAAGTGGGGGTACTGGGAGAAGAAATGCAGTCACGCGTCGACAAGGAAAAGAAGACCGCGGTAAAAATAGAACGTAGTAGTGAGCTTATGCAGATATCCGGCGCACCGTGGGCATAATTAGGGCGCAAAAGAAGAGAGAAAGGTAATCAGGCTTCGCGTTTAATCAAGACGCGCCAGGCGCTCGCCCGGCTGCCGGGTAAATTATCTCGCCACTCCTAACGCGGCACGAAGCTTTTGGCGCCGAGTGATTCTGTACTTGCTTGCAGAATGGGCGAATATGGCGAGCCCTCTCCCAACTTTTCCTTTACCTCCACCTTCTACTCTTAACGGCGCACGCTGTAGTTGGTGGAGAGGGGATGAAGAGGAGAGGAGAGCGCGCCGTGGCCAATCTGGTCGCCGTTTGCCTTTGCCGTCTGTGTAATCGGATCTCTCTCGTTATTCAGCGCTTATAATTGGATTGTCTGGCAATCGAAAATGGCGTCGAGCCGCCGTGCACGTACTCGAGGAGAGAAGTGCACCGTTACAGCCGTACGCGCATAGCTGCCCGTCGTTCGAGGTGTAGGATTTCGCGTGTTTGCGCCGCCGGGGACTGGCGTGATTGGACCTGGAGGCCCGGGCACTATAGCGTCACCTCGCGGTAGAGGCGAAGGGCGTGATGCGAGAAGAAATGCAGGTCGGAACGAGGAACGAAAATATATGGTGACATAAGCGCAGATCTTGGGGCCTGTTTGCCATTATTGATTAGTAAGTGTCCGAGCTTACGCCCAGAGAAATTCTTGTGCACGTCTTCTTCATGAGTTTTATTTTCTTTTTACACTCCAAGATCATCTCATGCGCTGTTCCTTTAATACTTCTTCAGTTTTTACTGTTTTCGTCGTCTTTTATTTAATTGGAGATAACTCTAAAAGTTGCCTTTTGAAGTCTAGCTAACTTTATCGAGCTTCAGGCAAGAAAGAAAAAAAAGAATGGGAAAACCTGACACAATCACTGACTTTTATTTCTTGTTGTCCCTCCTCCTGCTCTGCTTAACGTCTTAGCCCCCGACTATATTACTGCCTTCCTCCGCAGGCTCTGTATCTTCCGCGTGCATAATGTGCTCTGACAGTAAGCGTATCATTTTTGTACAGCTTTTAGTTTGGGTGCGAAAGTTTGAAAAGTTGTAACAAAGCTGCAGCATTAATTCGCAGCATATATGCTCGTCATTCCACGCCGAGGGGAAGTGTACTGGCTGATGCCATTGATGACCTTTCTGACTGTCTTGAGCGCTGAGTGCGTTTAGCATTCTCTTTAACTTGTTATCGAGCGTTGTGCGCACTACGTGCATTCCCGCGAATGATGAAAACATATATTTTAATAACTATGTAAGGGCCTAACCACATGCGCGTACGCGTTACAATGCGCCAGCGCGTACCGTGTTGTCTCGGTGGCGCCCCTCTCCCTAAGGAGCGACAGAGCAAGGGCGCACAGCTTCGTGTAACCGCGCGCACCCTCTTTCTCATAGGGAGAGGGCCGCGTCTACACGCTACGCGCTGACGCATTGTAACGTATACCTGTGGTCAGGCCTTTACAGCGCAAAAACGAGACAGACCGACTCAGCGTCAGTCAGTTTGTCCCGTCCTTGCGCTGTTAAACAGTTCTTCTAAAGTACACTAATCAGAGCAAGTAGATTGACGACACCTTGCTGCAGCTTGCATTTGATATGAGATGTTTTACGAAGCTGTGAGAATTGTGGAAAAAAACTAATTAGCAGAGACAAAGACGAATACATGCGTATTCATTGCGCTCCCAAGCGATACGCGGGCGTTTGCGCTCGGAAACCGATGTGTACAGCTGTGGACACCTCAAAGTGTGCCCTTGTCGCTTTTTTGTCGGCGGCAGCCGGGCTATGTTACCACGCTGCCTTTCAAATGCACGTGTTTCCGGGAGTCATCTGGCAGCGCGTGACAACGCAGCCGCTTTGTTTAATTCACTGCGATGGTATCGCTTTACACCATGGGAAAGCAACTGCTGGCCTCCTTTACTTTCCCGTTTTCCTTTTTTTTTCTCCTATGTTCTCTCGCGGGAAAAATAGCCCTACAGATTTTATTTATTTATTTATTCATTTGTGCAACAGTACAAGATTGTCATGGTGCTGGTGGCAAAAGGTGAAGAAACGTCATTTGACTAGTTAAAAAAAAACAGAAAATTCTCTCCCGGTTAGCTTCACGACCTTGCCCTCATTTCTCTCTCTGTCTCTAATTCTCTACTTTCTCAAGTTTCCAAAAGCCGCCGTCCATCTCCCAGACTTCCCATTCTCTCCTCATTCACCACTGACGATGAGCCGTACTACCTTCCAGACGATAGTTATAGCGCGAAAACAAAACGACGACGCAGAGACAAGAAGGACACGAAAGACACGAGCGCTCGTGTCTTTCGTGTCCTTCTTGTCTGTGTGTCGTCGTTTTGTTCTCGCGCTATAACTATCGTCATGCCATACCAACTAGCCCAAGCTGCCACACTTCCCTTCTAGAGCTACAGAAGTGGTGTTTTTTTCTTACCTCATCCGCATCTCTCTCTCTCTCTCTCTCTCTCTCTCTCCACAGCGTTTAGCTGCGTTTGCACCACCAAAATGTTCCCACTAGCTCACCCTTCGACGTCCATCTTGTGGACGTGCGGGCCCCGCGGCATCCTATGCTCGTGTCAAGGGCAGTGCACCCTTGCCCGCGCGCACTCGAGCCTCCTGGTAATTAACAGCTGCTAATCATTAAACGTTTCCTCGCTGCCCCTCACGTGATCTTCCCTTTTTGACCGCCGCGTTGTCTTTCTTGCCCCCTCCCCCTTGCAGCGTACACAGTCGTTCCCCCCACATCGCTCCAACACACGATGTCGAGACCCTCGTTTGCCTTCCGTGCTTCCCGAGCCGCTGGGTCATATTTTATGCAACGAGGCAGCCATGGAGTCTCGCTCGCGTTCAACGCTTGCAGGAGTCGGGAGAAAATAAAAAAAATGAAAAAGATGAACACCGCTTCAATGAGCGTCTGTCTGTCGGACTCTCAGTCAAGTGCGGACCGACGCTTCGGGTTCGCGTTGTCTGACGGTTGAGCGTGAGTTTTTGCCTCGGTTGATTGAACCATTCAATGCGTTTGTGAAAGTTGGGACTTGCGCGCCCGTGGTGGCCAGGCCAAGGAGGGCCAGACAGTATACGCAGTAACGGCGGCACGCCGATCATCGTATATCAGTCACGTCGCTTGTTGCAAAAATTTCCCACCACGCGCGATGCTGAATGAAGATCCGCACTTCTCTGCAAACGGGATGGCGGCAAACATTTTTGTCGAGAATGTTTTATTCGTTGTCCCTCAAACAGCTC
Organism: Rhipicephalus annulatus; assembly: GCA_013436015.1. Taxonomy (NCBI): domain Eukaryota; kingdom Metazoa; phylum Arthropoda; class Arachnida; order Ixodida; family Ixodidae; genus Rhipicephalus; species Rhipicephalus annulatus. Next base: position 46,726 of record WOVY01012754.1, on the reverse strand, counting down.
TGCGCACTCATTCAACCTGCTACTACAATGGATCGGGAACTTCGTTTCGCCTGCCATTTTTCACACAGATGTGCTTCGTAGCTATTGGATTGTAAACATCGTTTTCACGACTAGTATACGCTAATTCACGGCTGAGCTACTCAAGTTCATATAAGGTGTTTTTGCGTCTGATTATAGGAAAAAGTGAATATTTGTTCGAAAAAAAAATGAAATTGTGATCTTTTTTTAATTAAGCAGCACTTGCATGCTCTAATCTGAAGGAAAAAAAAGAAAGAAAGAGTACCGGGTGTGGTTTCGTTAACTGTCGCAGTCGCATCTTCGTTCAGAGTAGCTTAGTCGTGCAAGAACGAAAACCATCTTCTCCAATAAAGGTGATACCGGACTGTCATGCGTGCAGTGCGGAGCAGTGCAACATGGCGCGACTGCACATGGTCTACTGGTTCACGAAAATTGGCTAAATCCCACAACTCCACCCGTGCACTAAAAAAAGGGTAACTGTTTGGCCAACAAATAGCCCTTGATTTTAGTAGAGCGGGACACCCTTTCCTGCGTGCCCGGTTTTAGTGGTTTCAGGCTTCGCACCTTTCAGGTTTCGCGTTAGCGGAGCTTAAACACCTTTCCGTACGTGCTTCGCCCCTCTCCGTTGTTTTTGTTTTTTTTCACGCGCGTCTTTTTCTTAGGTGGAGCAGCTTGCGTGCGCGAAAACAAACGATATGTTCCCGCATACAGTCGACTAGCTGCTTCTCCTTTCACTATATTTACTGACTTCACAGCGCATGCGCAATTTCCCTTCACGAATCGTGATCTCCTCTTTCGCCTCGTCATAATTAAGCTAAAGTGACGCTAACACAATATTTGGGCGTCTGCGAGGGGCACTTGCACGAGATCCATCCCTCTTGTGAATGTTTTCGGCCTTTGTGTTTCGCGAGCTGCAGAAGCGACGTAAGAAAGGAGCACGTGGCTGAGTTCCGATGCCTCAGTTGCTGCAACGAGCATCATTCGATAAGTTTCTGGGATGTAATTGATGTTTACGTTAATTTCTGCCTATATACGATGGCAATTTTAACGTATTACACACTTTAATGAGCAGCTTACTCTTACGTTAGCCTACTCTTACGTTAATGAGCACAACTTTTACGTTAGCCCATTCCATCAATTGTTACATAATTTTTACATTTATCGATGTTTTCACAGGAATCACAATGGTGTTAGACAGAATGGCCTGGAAGATAGCAAGGAGTGCCACTCAGTGCTTTTGTTGCTGAAAATGCTTTTTTGTGTCTCTTGCCGAGCATGTAGACTAGATCTTCATTGGAATAGGAAATTCTAGACGGGAACAGTGATGAAATAAACTTCGAGGTCGTTGAACGGGACTTCGCGCCCTCCTTTTGAATGCGTTGCTTGAAGTCGAGGCTCCGGGCGCCCGTCGCGGGCAACAAGGCGTGCCTGAGACGCCTGCCGCGGGGCCACGTCGGCACACGAGCGAACCCTGCTTTCCGGAACGAAAAATGAAATAAAGGATGCGGCGTCTCCCTCCCATCTCACGTGTGACTGCATACATTTCGTCGAGAGTTTGCAAGCGCGTCGTGCCCACGTGCTCGCCGATCCGCGAGACGCTTGACATCCCGGCTCGCGTACTTTTTTCTGTTATCTCGCTAGAACACGTCGGGGAACGAGAGGGAGAGACTCGGCTCTTTTGTGTTTCGCGGCTTGTCGCTTTCTCTCGCTGTCCTGCCTCGTGAGCCGACGTCGTAAATTCCCGGTCCCGCCCCTCATCTCCCGCCCGTTTCATTGAAAGAGGAAGAAGGGTGTGTGTGTGTGTGTGTGGCTGGATTTTAAAGCCACCCCCTCTCGCTGATGATGTAAAACAGAGTCTTCCTATTGTTTCTGTTTTCTGAGAGCAGAAAGCTCTCGTCGGTGGGCATGGTGAAGCGGGCGGCAGTGGTGTTTGTGAAAGTGCTCTCCATGGGCGCCAGCGGTTGGTCGCGGCTGAAACGTGTGTGCGGTGAAGGCGACCGTGAAGGGAGAGCAACTCTCCGTTAGGCTCGTTGCACGTGATTCCACCGCGTCGTCGTTGACGGCGGCCATCGCCCGGGCATGCCTGCTCTTTTGTTTTATCTAGATTTTGGGAGCTTGGTCCGCCTACTTTTTTACGCGCCGTCAGCATGCGTGGTGTGCTCTGTATGCTGGCGTAGTTTTATGCGAGGAAAGGCAGATGAAGAATAAAAAAAACAAAGAAAACAAAGACCGCAATGCTCGTTGCTTTGCGTTGCGAGCGGCGTCTGTTGCGAGTTCCGGGGATACGAGTATGGCGGTTTGCGACGGGCCATGATTAATGAGTCTAGACGATGCAGCGTCACGTCTCTGGTGAACTCGAAGCGTTTTGCTTTCGTTTCGTTTTGTCTATATTTACGTACACGTTCGCTCGGTTTTTTTTTTCAAGGCATAGAAAGATCCTTCTCTTTCAGCAAAAGAAAGTGCAGGGATTTTGTGGCCATGAAAGGAAGAGTTTAGGAGAATGATTTAAAAAAAAAAGAAAAGCGTGTGCGTGTGCTCCGCGTTCATTTGATTTTACGAAAATTCTGGTTGCTTCCACAGTCTCCTCCAGTAGTTTCGCTTGCGTCGAAATTGTAAAGGGATCTTGAAGAGCTTTGCTGTTGTTTTTTCTTGCAAGAGTGGCTTAGTATGGCACGAGTTTTAGGCCTTTTAATGCGATAGGTAAGGAAACACTACACAGTAAGAAGAAAAAAAGAAATAATCGGCCCTATTTTTTTTCTGTGTGTCTCTCTTCCTTTTACTCTTTGCCGAGTCTGAGCTTCTCTAGAATGCTAGAACATTATGTCACTGTTTTCTTCGTTCCTCGTGCACAAGAACTGCCGGCAACGATATCAAAGTGCCGGCATTTTTTTTTTGCGTGCTATCTGCTAAACTTCGTTTTTGTTCGATCGTGGTAGCCACCAGGTTCTTTTACACGAACCAATTGACATTTGCCTTCATACCTTGCGTATGTCGTCACTAGTGCGACGCTGTCTCAAATAGAACCTTACTACTTCCAAAAAGAACAAAAAATACAGAAGAGAACAGAAATAAAGATTTTAATAAAGAAAGAAAGAGCTTGTAATAAACACATTTGCAAAAGCGGACTGCATCAAAAATGTGAAACGTTGTTCGCTTATTTGCCTAAGTTTCTCCGCTTTTTTTCAACCCCCATTGTGTTCCCTGCCGATATGCGGCGTTTCCTCCGCGTTCAAGGGTTATAACAGTGTTTCCCAGGAATCGTCGTTTTGGACGGCTCATTTGCTGGGGCGAACAACTGAACGGAAATTGGGTGGACGCTCCGGCGTTTTGCTTATATGTGTTCCACTTGAGTTTTTCTTAGCGTATCTTATGAAGCCGTTCCTTCATTTTTACGCGGTACGTTTATAACTTTTCTTTTTCTCTTTGGGGCAAAAACTAACGCGATAGCGGCTCGCTATGCCCGTTTGGTCGTTTCGCTTGCGGTCGTCTCTAATTTGTTTTCGCGAAAACACTGCGACTTTTCCGCGCACCCTGGATAGAACAGCGGGGAGAACGTAAGTAAATGAAAAAAAAAAACGAAGAAGAACCAACACCTAAAAACGACACATCTTTTATTCCTTGCATCGATTACGGACTGCCATTGTTTTGCTGCCCTTATAGCATAGTTTCTATTGTTTGCATACGCTTCGCTGATTCGAACGACGCATGATAAATGGGAATAGCCTGTTTGATTGGCTCCCCCCACCCCCTGCCCCTCTTCTTTCTGGTATAGAGAACGTGAAACGGTTGAAAATGTTCGCAAGGAAAGAGACGATTGCTGATTGTTTCGCTTTGTTGACTCTGTGAAGCGTTTTTTTTTATTTCCCGTTCGTATTGGATTCGCGAGACGCTCGTTATGTTTTTGTTAGGCGCTATTTCCCTTACAAACCGCGAGTCTCTGCCGAAGCATCCCGAAAGCAAATTGAAGACCATTATCAAGCCAATGTGTGCATTTTTATAATTCGTTTTCTCCATCTCCCCAATTTCACAACAGAGTCGTGTTTTTGAACTGACGTCTGTAATAACGTAAGGAGTGTTATTAAAGGGACACCATATTAAAGGGACACCAAAGAGCAACAGTGACTTCGTTTAGATCGGTAAACTGCGCTCTGAGAACTCTACTGACACTAGGCTCACTGTCACAAGTTCGTTATTAGCGGAGAAAATCGAAGTTGACGTTTAATTTTTAAATTTCGCGCCCAAATCTGCCCGAGTGGCGTCGGAAATTTCAATGTGTATATTTTGATTTTCGCAACATTGGCTCGTATAAATGTTCTGAAACTTCGTGTGCTAGGTCTATGGCAGTCACAAATGTCAATGTATTCCGTTTTTATCGATTACGAGCTACGTAGGATCCAGTAGACGTCTTCGAAATCTGTGACGTCATGGTGTTGGGTGCGGGAATCTCGAGATGGTGCCTCTACTTGCATTTTCTCTTCGCGCGTTTTCTCGCTTACCAAGTGTTGTCTAGCGGTAAGAGTGGTGCTTTCCAAATTGTGAAATTATATACTTTTAAATTCGCTTTAGTGTTACTTCTTGCCTGTGATGGCTCGTCACACACGAAGTGAGACTGTCAACACGTCAGCACGAGTCAGCACGAGTGATGAAAAAAAAAAAAACCTGCGTGATGACGTCACTAGCGACGTCATCTGACGTCAGAGGTCGCCGAAGTTTGTGACTTCATGGTGGCGTCACCGCGTCACATGATGACGTCATCCTGTGACATTGTCGCTTGATTAAAGGTTGGCCGATACCGGCGGTGGTGCAGTGCCACGTTGTTTGCAGAAAGCTTTCGGTGGAGTGGGTACCATTATAATCCACCGAAGAAAAAAATAAACATCCCAGCGCGGAAGTACTAGACACAGAAACGCAGGTGAAACGAGGTCAAGCGCAGCGTCGTCTCACCTGCGTTGCTGAGCCTACTTCCGCGCCGCAGTTTTGAGTAAGCAGTACCAACTAGTCCGCTCCCACTCGTTGCTTAATGGGGCCGTCGAATGCCTTTTCGAGTAACCATCGAGTGGCTTTAGTCAAGCATTTTGTTGCCTCGCCAGCGGACTTACAGCGATTTGTCGCATGCTTTAAGTGCTTTTGCTTTCCTTTCGTACCAGCGAGCGACCTAAAACCTACGAAGAATGAGAGAGGGGGGTGGCATGACAAGGGGGCAAGAGGCTACGCCCATTTGTCATCGCGCGTCACAACCTTGAACATTATTTTTTTCTTCGAACGTGTGCCTTCCTTTTTGTGTGATCGCGAGTGAGCGCGCGGGCACGTGGCGGCATCTCGCGGCGGCCGTGGTAACTATACAGGCCGCGATGCTCAAGTCAGCCAATCGCCGCTGGCTTAGTTTACGGCACGGTCATTTCAGTTTATGGCATCTTTTGTCGAGAAACTAGGGGGCAATTTCAAGCTGACTTTGGAAATGAAAGGTGAGTTCCAGACAGCGTGCTGAGCTATAATAAATGGCTCACGTGTTCATAGGAGGGTCAGCTGCCGATCGGTGCCGTTTTCTGACCAAGCTGAAAAGAAGCTGCAGGACCCTTTAAAAAAAACCTTAAAGAAAAAAAAACACACCTTCCACTCGTCTGAGGCAAATGCATAAAAGTCCGCGTGAGCGCTATATGGACTGTAGGGGACACAAGAGAGCTTGAGTGTAGGCAACATGGCCGAACCTTTTGGTTTTTTCTGCTATGCAAGCGACTTGCGTATTCATGTGATTGAATAGAGAGATTATATCGAGAGAAAAGTGACTCGATGTGCGCAACTAAGTTGTATTGCGTAGAATTCTGACTGAACCACTACAGTTCGTTGCTTAAAATAAGTGCAATGGAAGGTTTCGGCAGTCACGTCCTCGCAGCGTTGCAGGGAAAATCTGGCAATTCACAAGTGTATTGGTCTGCACTTAGAGTGATTGATTGATTGATATGTGGGGTTTAACGTCCCAAAACCACCATTTGATTATGAGAGACGCCGTAGTGGAGGGCTCCGGAAATTTCGACCACCTGGGGTTCTTTAACGTGCACCCAAATCTGAGCACACGGGCCTACAACATTTCCGCCTCCATCGGAAATGCAGCCGCCGCAGCCGGGATTCGAACCCGCGACCTGCGGGTCAGCAGCCGAGTACCTTAGCCACTAGACCACCGCGGCGGGGCTGCACTTAGAGTGAAGTGAGGCAAACTTGGCCGAAAATTCAGTGAACCGTTGTTTATAGCGTCACTCGCTGCTTTATAAGTACCCTATAGTTTTTTGTTTGTTTCTTGGCGGGTTTTATATTGCCTGCTCTTGAAGCCTCACTTTTTGCCCAAGGCTCGTTCATCACTGTGTGTCGAGGCTGAAACTGAACCCACGTCAGAAGATACGTGATCTGACGGCTATATGGTTCGATCGCACGTGCACAGGAAATTGCGCATTCGCTTATTTATGTATTTTGTTTAAGAGCAGCTTGCGTCAGGGCCCCGTTTATTTTTCCCCAGGCCGTCATAAGTATGTCCCGAGAGTTCTTCCAAAACTCTGCGCGCATACAAACTCCCTGCAGTGGCGAAATGCGTCAGTCACACCACTCGGTGTTTCGTTCGCCATGGAAAAACGTTGCTGCATCTTCACTTTTCTCTTCATGCATTGTGAGGTTTTGTAGCTCAGCAACGCCGCCTTGGTTGCCTGACTGATTGAACACATCTGGCCTTGCGCGAACCTTGCGTGGTGTACTTATTAATGACCTTGTGTGGGTGTGTGGCAACCGAACCTTTCGAAATCACCAATTCTAATTGGAGCCTCCGGACCCACCTTCGATGGTGTTCAGTGGCCGTTAAATTGGTTGCTTAACTTGACGTGATGGCTGTCGAGAGTGCAAGGGAAGTGTCACGACGTACACTATGTAGCTTGCTTTACGAGTCGAGTGTATCAAGATTTACGCGCCGAATGCACTAAAGGGGGCAGACAAAAAGAAGAAAACAAAGGAAACAAATGGTTGTCAAAGGAGGGATCGATCCTCTCTGTTCTTCCGCAGTGTATGTTTTTTTTAATATTATTTAGCAATAACGCTGAGATGTAAGCCAGATTGCTAGCGAAAGAAGAAGCACGTTTCTCGCGTCGGTGGTAGTAGTTAGAGCGAGTGATTTACTGGCTGAGTTTTAACGCGGTTTGGGTAAACTTGTTTCGGTAACAGCATTATCAGTTGCGACATAGAAACGTTTCTTGGCTGTTTCACAACATGCGGGACTCGCCGGTGTATTCTATGCACCAAACGTTGCAAGCTGCGTGCATGCGTGGTTTCAATGGCTTCGCTTTCTTTCTTTCTTTCTTTCTTTCTTTCTTTCTTTCTTTCTTTCTTTCTTTCTTTCTTTTTTCTTTTTTCTTCCTTTTTTCCTTTCTTTCTTTCTTTCCTTTCTTTCCTTTCTTTTTATATCTTGCGTGTTGCAGCACAAGATCGCTCTCCCGTTTGCTGCAATATAATGTTACGCGCATGCTGTCAAACTTTACCGGCGCTTCTGCTTGCCTATTGTGTCCCGATTGCCGCGACAGTATCGGATCTTCCCGGCTCTAAAACTGCCATGGTTGCAGGTGCTCTAGACACTGTTCGCCGTCCTTAATACTCGCCTGTCTCGCAGCGCCCGCATGGCTTGTCTCGTTAGACAGAGAGGCCGAGAATGAGCTTCGGTTCTTGACGTGAATGTATGCGCGCTGTGACCCCCTTGTTCCCCCTCCCTCCTTTCCAGCCGCTTCCTGTTCATGGGCATCGTGGCCTGCTGCAGCACTGGCCCAAGGATTTCCGCCTGTATTGCCGCTCTGAGTGGCCGGCAGTGGCCTGTCTCCGCTTAAAGCCGAGGCTTTGCTGCAGGCAGCATCGCCGTCGAGTGCCTGTGCTCGGCAGTGAAGCCCTATCCAGATTAGATTGAACATGCAGGAAACCAGGCGCTCAGGGAGGGAAAGAGGTGAATTGGATCGGAGGCTGGCTTATCCAGGCTCGCTACGTTCGGGCTTACAGTTTGTAATTAACGTGGAATGCCCCGTCGCTCGTTCCACGGACGGCAGACCACAGGCGAGAGAGAAAGAGAGAGAAAAAACACTCTTGCAGCGGCTGCACCATGGTGGGACAGACTTCGCCTCTCGTTGGTCTTCTCCTCACCGCCTACGTATTTGCATGGAAATGAAGCGATTTCGCCGTACAGCGTGAAGAGCATGTCGTGTTGCGCGTGTATTTGTAAAGGTCACGTTCTGTGTTCGTAGTTTGTAGAGTCCTGAAGCAATTTTCGCCTTGTTCTGGTTTTATTCCGTGAGAACCCTGAGTTTCCATCGAGTACGTATAATACTGTGCCACTTAAAGAAGCCCGCACAATTTGGCATGTTCCGCAGCGTTAGCGCTTTGTTTTATTGTCGATGAGAAATGCCCCGAATGATCCCATTTGCAGTTTTTGTGGTCTCTTTTAAAAAGGAGGTGATAGCCGTGTCTTCGATATGTTTATAAAGCTTTCTTTACCCGGGACTTTCATATGACAATTATATAATATTACGCACGCAACTTTAACGATAGTCTTCATTGTGACTGAGCCGCTATAGTCTCTGAGAATATGCCGTAGCCGAAGTACGATCAATTATTCGCGCTTGAGTTGGCCGACTTTAAGTTTAACCACTATGCAAGTAAATGGAGCTGTCGCTGTATTTTGATTGAGAACTACTTCGTTGCGATGTTCGCTTCCTTGCTTACTAAAAGAAAAGCTGGAGTTAGATTTATTTTTCTCTTTTCGTTTGTACTTGTGTCCCGAATAACTTAAATAAAGCACGATGAATTGTCTGTACGACAGCTGGATTTAAACCAATGTTTTTTTTTTCATCTTTTTATTTCTAACCTTTCTCGTACAATAACTTCACGCTTGTGTTACTACATTTTTTTTTGTTGGCAAGCATTCAAGCGCTCTATTCTGCATCGCTGCTCAATATGTGATGTCGTCACTCAATGAAGGGAATATCATTCTTCCTTTATTTGTCTATTTGTTGTTATAACATCAGGCTGCCGGCATGCATGTTTTTGCGTGGAAACGCTGCGCTTGAAAAATGTGGGTGACGGTCGCAAGTGAAGCCTCCACGTATGGCGAAAATTTCTATCGCAACCCAATGTGACGTATGTTTTATGTCGGTGCCGGCTGAAGTCAGGCTTTGTGCCGGTTTTATATGGATCACCGAGCGCGCCAGTTTACCGAGAAGAAAAGACGCCAGTGTTATTTCTTTTGGCCCTATAGTTCCTACGTTCTTGAAATATTATTTTCAAAGTTTTCAGGCGTTGAATCTATATACGATGCAATGACCTTCTTCGTGGTGACCCGAGACTCCTTGAAAGAAAAATGTTGTAAATGGTGCCAGACGCGTGCGTCACGCATTCTGCTTTTTCTACTGTTTACCTGGACAATGACGAGCATTTTGGAGGAGCGAACGCTGTCACATTTTGACTAAAATTGTGTTACTGGTCTCGCGCGTTCTGGGTCAGTTCTCTTCGCGCACCTCTGATAAAAGGGAACCCGAAGGATATGAAGAATGTCGCGAGCGCTATCGGGCAGTCGGCGAAGAAGAATGACCGCGTCTGTTTGATGAATGACTGCGTTGGAAGTTTACCTCCGTTCTCCTCGGGATATTTGTCTTATAACTTGTTTATGTGCCTTTTGATTTCTATGTAATGAACGTTTTTTTTTTTTCATTTTCAACAGTGTATAGTAAAAAAAAACTGTTAGTGGGACTGGAAGCTACAAGATGTCAACGGTTCATGTATTCACTTCTTTTTCTCTAGTTGACGTTAATGGTGGTCTTGTTGCAAATGGTAAATATCGCATATAGGTAATATGTATTGCATATGTGGCTTGCTATGGTGGGAATATAGTTCTCTATTAGAATAGCAGAGCTGATCTAGCTATAGTCGGTTGGTGTTCATGTAAAAAAAAAAGAGGTGGGGGGATGCGGAAGCACGTGCGCAAGAGAGAACAATGGTGTCGTGACCTCCCCGTTTTGTGTGCGTGCTTGCAAGGACATTCCATTTAACATGGATGGTTCGGTTTGTCCTATGGCGGCATTTTGGGGCGCGATGTGTCAACAAGTAGCGTGACGTCACGTCGAGTTGTGTTTTAGTTTTTTTCTTTCTTGCTTTTATCCCCTTGCCGTTTACTTGGGCCGCCAGCATTCAGCTGATGCTTGCAGCAGAACGCCTATCCCATACTCGCATCAGCAACTGCTTGCTCATTGTAGAACTAATGAAAAAGGATTTAAATTCAAAATGCATTGGATCGACGTAGTCTCTCAGTCCCGAGTCGGTAATGTATACATGGGCCATGGAGCACTTGGGTTAAACATAATTAAAACCGTGTTAATGATCTTGCAGTTCTTAAAAAACCTTCGTCATTATTATCGGCCTTTGTTATCCGTATTTTCGACTGAGCTCTAGTGCGCCTTTACGCTCTTTAGCCCTCAGTGCTCAGCCTCACTCTATGATAGTTGCGCGTGCAATATTGTTGACGCAGGAGCCCAATTAATTATAAGTATATCGCTTCTTTACCCAAGCTTATGAAAGTGTTAGCGACCTTCAGTTGGTCACGTGCCAAAATATCAGTTATCACGATTCGGTAGCTTAGCACACGTTACGCAAGTCCAAGGAGTTGTGACCGCCAAGTGTGGCAGAGGCTAGTTTGCAACTCAAGAGCTCAGAGTCACGTGACCTACGGCGTCACGTATGACGTCACGGATGGAGTGGCACGTGTCTGTCAATCCTGCCTCTGGCAGTAGTGGTGCTGGCAAATTGACGAAAATCATTGATGAAGATTATTCGTCCTTTAGTGACAAGTACCAAAGGCTGAAAATGTCAATGTAGGTGTTGCTATGTGACGCCCTGTTGCGCTTCGCGGCGACCGCAGTCTGCGGGTAGCGGGGCCGATCGCCGTCGCTCCGTCGAGCCAAGGACTAGGGGAGAGCTTTGAGCAAACTTAACGGATTTATTTACATCATTACAGGGAGTTGTCGAGATGACAGAAGAGAAGAGAAGAGCTAGTGGTTTCACAAACCACGAGCGTGGTGGTTGAACTTTACTTAGTTCAGAGCGACGTCCAGCACTCTGCCGCGTCGTTTTATGCCCTGTCGGGCTCCTCCTCTACGAGTCGACCACCAATCACGCACACACAGGTGAGGGGGGGGAGCATGCAAGGTCCCCGTGAACACTGCACTTTGGTGGCACCAGCAGGGCTCTTCCTCGTCGTGTGTGAGCCTTTAGTCGAGAGTGCCCACGATCCTGGCCGCATACTTCAAAGGGTCCGCCGATTATGTTCGCTCAATTAGCGGGGCGATCCGCGGCAGCCGCCGCGGTCTCCCCCAGGAAGACGGCGTCCCTGTTGTCCTCTTGGTGGCGTCTTGGCGACACTACGTCTCGTACTCCGGGACAATGCCTGGCGGGCATAGTCAGTCAGCGGGTCGGCTACTTGACAATGGATTAAACAAGTGCCGATCTTTTGAGAGGTGCCCGGTTCGTGGATTCCTCTGGGGAGAGCCCTTTGATCAGCGCCGTCGTCGTCTGCCGGTTAACGCGCTAACGATGCGTGGCTGGCACAGGCGGGAGATAGAGCGGCGGCTCCAAAACCCTCTTTGGCGACATTCCACTCCGTTGGCGCCGCTGTCAATCAGTAGGCGACGTCTCGTGGGGCCGGCCTCTGTTGCTTCCTCCGTCCAGACGTGGCGAGACTGTCCTTTTTGCACTAATCCGGCGTGGCAAATGACTCGCTGGGTCAAGGCATAGCCCGATCGCTACAGCTCCTCCGCCGACGGGAAGATCTCGGACGTCGGGTAGTATCAGCTGCTCGACGGGAGAGATCACAGTAACCGCAGTCTCCCAACACCACTGAAACCACAAAGACCAACCACTAGAACCAGCAAGCGCCGGCAATGAGTTTTCGGCAACCAGGCCGGTCTTTCAAATGTGCCACAATGCACCTACGCTTTTTTTTTTCAAATGGCAACCACACTAATACTCTTGCCCATAGCTAAAAATTTCGATTATTCCAAATACCCCTTAAAATCATTACGGAAAACGTCCCTCAACGTTCCGTATAACACGACGCTCAGCTAAAGAATTTAACTGATCCCTGAGCACATACCGAAATAACAAAGGGTAATGCAATTTCGTATACTAACACGCTTATTTGCTGAATGTAGTTTCATGTCAGCCCATGGTTTTAAAGAACGCACAAGACTTTGCTGTGCGCTCTAGCATGACATCTTACTCTCATCCAAAGAGCGCTAGCATACCTACACGCACCTAACATAGGCGATATCTCTCTCACCTAGGTGTCCTTAAACCCTCCTCTGAACGTGAATTTTCTCGAGAAACAAACGCAAGGAACAATCACACTTGAGGTACACGTCAGGAGTGCGTAACAAAACAGGCGTTAATTTTGCGCCAAAACCCCTGTACCGAATGTTTCTCCCCATGAGCATTTCGAAAATTGCTTTGTTTGGTTTTATTCTAAAACCTTCCCAAACATTGCTCATTTACTCTATTGAAGACGGCATGCGATGCCGCGCTTAACTAAAGGGCACGAAGCATAGAAACTCCGGCGCCGCTCGACTACGCTACCGCGCTTTCAAAACTAGCGGGCGTACCAAATCTTCATTTGCGACTTGCGTGCTCGTATCTTAAAGAAAACTCCTTTCACGCAGTCAGTTGACTGATGCGGGCCACTGCTTTCTCATAACGCTGAACAATTCAACTCGAAATTTTGACAAAGTTACACGCAAACAAAATCTAGAGGGAAGAAAAAAGTGTCCAAGCAAACTAGCTGTGGAGATGACACAGGAACACCACTTTAAAACCAAATATAACCAAACAAGTATGTTTCAAAATAAACTCCTGTGTCCGACTCTCCCTCCTACAGCTGTCGCTTCCCCTTCAGCCGTACACGCGGCGGTCGTGGTCTTCGACTCTGAAAACGCGCGAGACGACAACGTGCACGAGCAACAAGCTTAACTGCAGCGTTCCGCCTCATTTGCGATTTTGGCGGTCTTCTGTCAGTTCGGCGTAGGAGACCGGAGCGATGCGTGGGACAGAGTGGCCATGCTTTCTTTGGGCTAGCTCGCGTGTGGTGCTTAGCTATTGTGGCTTTTCCTTTTCCTCTAGGACTCCTTCTACAATCCCGTTCCCGCAAAGCTTTAAATCTCCTGCGTACATTCCGTCGCGGGGATGCGCGCTGGGGCCTACCCTTCCGCCGTTGGAACCTTACTTTACGCCACAAAGGACCTTTCTTTAAACTGGCTGGTAACCTACTCTTGGGCCGCTCGCCCGGCTGATTGCCCCCTCTTTCACCCCTTCGCTTTGTCGCTCGCGTACGCCTCTCTCGTTTCCGGCGACGTCTGCGACCGACCTGTCCTGCACCGCTGGTGAATTCGTTGCCGGTTGAGTTATCAATGGTTTTACCGCTCAAGGGTGCCTCTGCACCACCTGCCACAGTGTTTCGGCACTTTGATTTCTTGGCTCTGTCGCCCTGTCTGGCCGATTCACCTGTGCTAACGCTGTACTCAGGTGCGCCCTGAAACGTTCTGTGGATAGAACGGAAAGAACGGCGCTCTCCACGCAATTCCATTCGCGAACCCGCTTTCCTCTTGCTTTTCGTCCGGTCGCTCGGACGCATGCAATGTAATTTTGACGCTGCTGCCAAGCTCTTATTTGCTACGCTGACAGGTTTTGCGCCTTCTTTTACACGCGTAGTACTGTTCGTCTTTCTCGCGGATTTGCGACGTCTCTTTCGTCTGCGCTGCTTTTTGCGTGTCACTTCCGAGCCTCCCGATCGCATCTCACACTCGTGAACCCTCTCACAGCTTTCGTCAGCTGTCTCAGTCGCGCGGTCTAAATGATTTTTGACCTGGTCATCTTTATTCTCACCCTCTAGACCGGCGGACTTGTTAACACACTTACGAACAATGCAGCTGTTTCCCTTCGAAAAATCTTGCTCGCATTCCTGAGAGCTGTCTGCAACTGCACTGATACCCTTCTCTACGCTCGCTGCTTCTGAGCTTTCTCCGGTGTTCTTGCCTACTTCGACCTCATTTGCAAGATCCACCATCGCGACAAACACAGTTGAGGTCTGTGCCAGATTGTCTACAGCTATTCTAGCTGTTTCGCTAACAGTTAACTGGCAAAGCACCTCGTCGCACTCGCTCTGGCCTTCGTCGGCCTCTCTACTCAGCGCAGCCTCATTCGCAGCACTCAAACTCGATTTGCCTTCGAATCCGCCGCTATGTTCACACGTGCTAGCCTTCTCTAAAGCTCTGGGCTGCACCTCGCACTTCTCGTGCGCTACACTTGCGGATGGCTGAATCTTCCACTGCGTTGCCTCGACTTTTTGTTCTGACAGTTCAATCTCTAGGCTGAGTGCTCGCTCGAACTCTTCACCTCGCTCCCGTTTTTCTATCTCCCATTTGCTCTCACTATTCACCTTGGTGCTATGAGAGACACGCGGACCTCTCTCAGGCTTGGTTTTAATACCAGCACACCGTCGCGCGTTCTTCAACGGAGCGTTCGGGAGCTTGTACTCCATTTGCTTTCTGTCAGCTCTAATGCCGAAGCACCGCAGTAAGGCTGCCTTAGCTACATTGTAATTATTGAACTCCTCCTCGGAAAGGTACCCTATTCTACCAATTGAGTCGCACGGAAAGACACTCAATAAGGCGATAGACCAATAGTCTTCGTCGAGCCTTAGGTCTCTGCAAACATTCTCGTAAGAGGTTAGGTAACTCTCTATATCCTCGCCCTCTTCGAATACATGGATCCTCGAATTTACTTGAGACCATCTAAGGCACTGTATTGATCTTCTTGTCTCTTCCAGTTTTACCTTTAGGGTTTCCTTCCACTGCTCTCTCTCTTGCTCTCGCCTTTTCTGACGCTCCTGTTCCTGTTGTTGAATCTCGTTCCACGTTTCTTTAATTTCTTCACTGGTCAGATTCAAGCTATCGATAGCGCTAACAATTGCGTCTTTCTTCATCCCCGCATTTACTTCTGCTCCCAGCTCCTCCCCAAGAATCAGGAGCTGACTCTTCAACAAACGCTTCCAATCCATGACAGAGAACTAGTGTGGTGCAGCTCACTCTCTACCCAGAAGTTCCGTAAACAACTGCTTCTGTGGTAGCCTCTACCAGCGAAAAGATTGCACTTCTATCTTATCAGCCTGGCAACCAAAAAACCAAAGCCAGCACTCACCAGTCCACAGCTGCCAGTCTCCATGATCTCGGCGTGTTGTTCATTCTCCGTCCTCCAGGCTCACATCCAACCGCTTGCCATCCAGTTGTTATGGATGGGAAGGAATGTTGCTGATGGCATTCCACCGCTGCCAACCAGTTGTTGCGCTTCGCGGCGACCGCAGTCTGCGGGTAGCGGGGCCGATCGCCGTCGCTCCGTCGAGCCAAGGACTAGGGGAGAGCTTTGAGCAAACTTAACGGATTTATTTACATCATTACAGGGAGTTGTCGAGATGACAGAAGAGAAGAGAAGAGCTAGTGGTTTCACAAACCACGAGCGTGGTGGTTGAACTTTACTTAGTTCAGAGCGACGTCCAGCACTCTGCCGCGTCGTTTTATGCCCTGTCGGGCTCCTCCTCTACGAGTCGACCACCAATCACGCACACACAGGTGAGGGGGGGGAGCATGCAAGGTCCCCGTGAACACTGCACTTTGGTGGCACCAGCAGGGCTCTTCCTCGTCGTGTGTGAGCCTTTAGTCGAGAGTGCCCACGATCCTGGCCGCATACTTCAAAGGGTCCGCCGATTATGTTCGCTCAATTAGCGGGGCGATCCGCGGCAGCCGCCGCGGTCTCCCCCAGGAAGACGGCGTCCCTGTTGTCCTCTTGGTGGCGTCTTGGCGACACTACGTCTCGTACTCCGGGACAATGCCTGGCGGGCATAGTCAGTCAGCGGGTCGGCTACTTGACAATGGATTAAACAAGTGCCGATCTTTTGAGAGGTGCCCGGTTCGTGGATTCCTCTGGGGAGAGCCCTTTGATCAGCGCCGTCGTCGTCTGCCGGTTAACGCGCTAACGATGCGTGGCTGGCACAGGCGGGAGATAGAGCGGCGGCTCCAAAACCCTCTTTGGCGACATTCCACTCCGTTGGCGCCGCTGTCAATCAGTAGGCGACGTCTCGTGGGGCCGGCCTCTGTTGCTTCCTCCGTCCAGACGTGGCGAGACTGTCCTTTTTGCACTAATCCGGCGTGGCAAATGACTCGCTGGGTCAAGGCATAGCCCGATCGCTACAGCCCTTCAATCAATTTGTGTGGCAGGGGTATGACGTCATGCGTGACTTTTCTGCACGGGTCATGTTGCCCGAGCTGTTGAGCCGCAAATAGAGTCTCTCACTTCACAGATGGCCTTGTGTACATCATACTGTAAACGCAGCCGATGACCATCCAATGGTTAGCTAACCACTGCGATCTTCGTCTTTGGTGTATGCTTTCGCGTTTGCATACTCAGTCGTCGTCGCCTCCTTGCGCTTAGAACAGTTCGGTTCATATTGTATGTTTCTCGTAGATTTGGCACACTTAGAAAAAGCTACGATCTCTTTTCACTCTGTCGCGTTTGTTATTAAAATGCTCATTTCACTCCCTTTGTTCGTTTTTGAAGGGGAAATTGTACTTTTGTTTTTAACGCCCGAAGCGTTATAATGGGGTCATTCGACGCTGTATCATCGCCTGCACTTCTTTCTGTCGTTGACAGTGTTTGCCTTTTCCGTTATAAACGAGCGCCGCCTACGGCTTTCTCGAAAAAAAAAAAAAGACGTTGCGTGCTCTTTAGTTATGCTATAGATCTTGCGCGTATGACGCAAAGGCCTAAGAGCCGAACTGCGGCCGGAGAAATTTATTTTATATATAGAAGCGCGTTGTGGTCATCAAGGCGCCATTACACTGTAACAGCTGCCTCTCTCTCTCTTTCTCCCTCTCGCATGCGCGTGTGCGTTCGTATGATGTATGTGTTGCCCGCGTCTTCAGGAAGAAATGACCGCCTTCCATCGTTCCATTGAAAGGAATCACCGTCTCGCTGTTCGACGATCTCTCTTCCGCTTTTTCTTCTTGCATCGCGTGAGAAATAGCGGGGCCTCCCGGGTAACCCCTCGCTCCGAGCTCATTTCATATATCGACGGATCAGATATGTCCGTGACGTACATCGCGCCAGAAGTGCCGATCGTAAGTCTTGCTTAAACTTTAATCGCCGGCCGTGCTCCTTCGATCGTCGACGGGGAAACGACTGACGCTGCAGCGATGAAAAAAAAGAAAAAAAAAGAGAGGGGCCAGCAGCGCTGAAACTTGACCCCGGCGTAGTTTACCTTCTTTTTGCGCCTCTCCAATGCCTTTTTTTTTGTTGCAGTTTCCTTCTTCTTTAGCGTTTTATCGTTTGTACGTGATTTTTTACTCGCCCTCACATGATTCGATTGCTTCGTCGGGAGTTCGGCTCTATCCAGGCAGCTAAATTCGGGGTATTTCTTTTCCCTCGTGTTTATTACTATTAATTCTTTGTGTGCGTATTTCGTGCTTCTTGGGTCGCAGGTTTTAAAGAGCAATAACAGTCGCCTTGCGACGCAGCTCATAGCGTGCAATGTCGCTGTATATAACTTTCATTTTTTTTGCTTACTCTCTTTTTCCTCCACGAAAATGCCTTTTGTGCACTTATGTGCATGAAGTTGTTTTTAGTGCGGGTGAAAGAGGGTTTCTTCTGTAGTGCGACTGGAACGACCCTGAATCTGATCTATGCAAACTGTGAATAATGGCGGTATAGGTCGGACGCAAGTGTGGCCCGCCCCACAGATGTTGGGTTTTGTTGTAGTTTAGTTTCTCACCGTGTCTTACGGATCTTACGCGACCTCGTCACGCGCGCATTTCTTCTTCTGTGCTCGGTAGTAAACGTTTTGGAACCGGCTGCTTACGACGTTCTGGCCAATCTTAAACTCGACCTCCACCTTTTCTTTCTTGTGCTTTGCGGGAGCATGACGTGTCGTTGTGACTCGCTCAAAGTACCGAATGCTTGCTGTGGCGATACTTACTTTGTTTTCTGTTTTGAGCCCTTTCTTCACCCCCCCCCCCCTGTTTTTTTTACGTAGTCACTGTTTTTTCTGGTTTCATATTGAATAGAGTCTGTTTACGCCGTTGGAAGATCTCGAGGGGGTGGTGGGTAGGGGAATGTTCGTCGTTCTCGGTCACTCGTATCGCTGACAGTTTCCTTTTTTTACTGTCTTTTCCATTCTCTCGATTTTGTTCCCGACAAGAATTCACGCAAACGGTTGAAGTTGTGCTTCCCACTATGTAAAAAAAAAAGAAAAAAAGTTAGCGAATTGTGCATTCTGGTGTCATACGTGACACCATCTCGTTGGGAGCCTTCACACTTTTCGGACGCCTATAGCGCTGGCAGCACGTCGCGTAGAGGAAAAGTGAACGAAAAAAAAAGCGAAAATGGGAAAAATAAAAAGTTTTTTTTTGTGCCGTAAAATTCTTACGAGAACGCTGCGACGGAATGCAATTTTGCGGTCGCCCCTTTTGCGCACTTTATTATTTTAAGAAAAGGGAATTGTATGTGTGCCTTTTTATGTGCCTTTTGTTTTGTTTTTACGGTTTTTATTGCTGGAGAAACTACTCTGTCGCGTGACGCCTTGTGCCTTGAGTACGAACACGCGCGTGATCGTGTTAGCCTTGCTGAATTCGCTGTAGTTACACGTAGTTTCTTCGCACGGATTACTTTTTACCGAATCCGGATACGACAGACGTAGTTCTCTGTTTGAGCTTGTAGATAATGGGCTCAATGTTTTTTTTTCTTCATTCCGTTTTATTTCATGTCAGCACGTGTCGTAACTGTCCTGCTTTTATTTGTCAGCTTTACACACCGTTCGGTTAAGCTTGTACGAAACTGTGCTGGAGCTCCCAGTTCTTGATGTTTTTTTTTCTTTTGTTTTGTCGGCGTTTCCAAATTCGATTTGTACTTTCAATCAAATTGTACCTTCAATGAGCGAAATAAATGAGACAACAATAGTGAGCATCCCAGAATAACGACAACTTAGGTGCCAAACAGTTACGTAGTTAGTGCAATACTATAAGAAAAAAAAATTTTCCCAGCTTTTGTCACTGAAGACTCGATATTGCTACACCAGTGATCATGTGGGAAATTTATTTAGAGGCTTCTGCACAAAGGAGAGAGAGGAAAAAAACACAAAACAGGAAGTGCATGCGTTTCGTGATAAGAAGGTTGGCGTTTTTATTTGCAGATCTTTTAATGAAGTTCGTGAAACGAACTTCAGCGACAGCTGAAATCGTCGAAATGTCAGCCGCAGTTGATGCTTGATTTTAATGTTTTAATGTTTAGCCAGAAAACTTGGCTCAAGCGCTCAAGGCGTGCCCACAAGTTCATTTTAAGTTTTGTTTGATATCGTGAGTCAGTTAAATAAACTTTTGCCATACGTGGTAGTATGTACATAAAGAAGTGACAGATTGATTCGACTGAAGACGGCTGTCTTTCAGTATAATATGATATCATCGTGACTTCACTGTGTTGTAAAGGTCACGGAATATATGCGAAATTATGAAGGGTACCTCTCTCGACGCGACAGACTGCGTTCTTGGGTGTTCATAAGAGATACCATTGGTATTAACGTATAAACAAGATGCTCCCGGCTGTGTGGGAGAGCGGTTCGCTGAGAAAATTCATACACAGAGGAAAAAAATTGAGATGTATAGAGAGGAGTCAAATGAACTGACAGCAAAATAATCGATTCTACGTGCCTCAGTTTCGAAAACGACGGAAGTAAGAGCCTCCTCTCGAAAGCCTGCTGAGACAATCTTGGATGTACAGTGTAACCGAACAAAAAAACAGAAGCGGGCGTTATTTCCGTCTCCCGGACAAAGCTGTCTCGAAGGAAACCAGAGCGGCGTAAGGAGCTATCGTTGCCATGGCAGCTCATCCGACGTTGATTTGCGAGAGGAGAATCCTCCGCTCCCGCAGGAAGGCATCTGTCGAGTCGGCTGGACAGGTATCGTGTGCCCAAGTACATTCTCTTTTCTTTCTCCTTTTTTCTCCTCAATTGTAACAGCCGTATGTTGAGTGTCTCGATCTTGGAACACATTCCTGGCAGTATAAGAAGGGTACATGTCTGGGTTGGAAGTGCTGGATATAGCGTAATTTTTTTCTGTCTCTATTTTTTTAAACACGCGAGACACCTTTTGGTGCGACCTGGCTTCTCGCTACATGCCACGGAAGTGGCGTATGTTTTCTACTGGGCTTTTTTCATGTCTTTCTCTCTCTCTCTCTCTCTCTCTTTGGCATTGTACGGTGTTCATTTGGCAGCACCTCGGACGTTTCTTTCCAGCCTTTTCTTTCATTTAAATAATTCAGCGGGCGACTTCGCTCATTCAAATCATCACTTCTGTAGCCACGCGTCTTTCATTTACAGGCCAGTTGTAGTGTCCCTACTCAAGCGCTTTGTGCCCACGGCTTTCAGTATTCCGGAGCGGGAAAGTTAGTGTTATGTGGTTCAAGTTAACTCGATGGTATAATTTTACGTCGGATGTTTAGGCTACACTGACACTCAAAGGGTCATGCCGACACAGCGATCTTGGGTGACCTGGACTGACAGCGCTAAAAACTTGGCACTGTATACGATGCACGCGCAGACATCAGTGTGAGTTTGTGTGCTTTGTACGCTGTGTGTTGATGCTTAGTGGGCCAGCAGAGAAGAGCGTGATCAGTAAGCGTTGCTATGTATGTGTTTTGTCTCCTCTTGCTTGCTGCCCCGCCGCGGTGGTCCAGTGGCTAAGGCACTCGGCTGCTGACCCGCAGGTCGCAGGATCAAATCCCGGCTGCGGCGGCTGCATTTCCGATGGAGGCGGAAATGTTGTAGGCCCGTGTGCTCAGATTTGGGTGCACGTTAAAGAACCCCAGGTGGTCGAAATTTCCGGAGCCCTCCACTACGGCGTCTCTCGTAATCATATGGTGGTTTCGCGACGTTAAACCCCACATATCAATCAATCCTCTTGCTTGCTATAAGAAACAAGATTATACTTCTCCGCATGCGTATGGGTCATGTGAGGTCTTGTGTCGTACAGCACATGCAATGCACGCTGCAATGGGCGGCCACTGTGTAGTAACTGCACTGATAGGCGCAGTTTATGCACAATGACCTATAGCGGCAGAAGTTCATTCTGGTCTGGCATGACTCTCCAGTGCATGGATATTGCTATCTGTAATGATGTACTGATGTATAGTGGTGCAAGGACGAGATGCTGGGGTGAAGGGTCATGCACGATGAATAATTTACACGATGTGGTCGTGAATGTCGTGTGTGTTTTTTCCCATATTTTAAGTACTTAATTGTCATCTGTTTCGCTCCTGCAGTGCAAGGCGCACTTGATATGTCTGCTGCGGAATACTACAAAGGGCTTAGTCTTATATTAATGAAGGAAAGCTAGCGGCCTGTTAAGGACGAGAGGCGGCGGCACGTTTCTTTGCGCATTGTTAGGTAGAGTTGCTTTGTGGGGTTCAATGTCACAGAGCGACTCAGGCTATCAGAGATTGCCGTACTGGCGGGGGTCCGGATAATATAGACGATCTGAGTTTTTTTAACGTGTCAGTGAAGTGGCACAGTACACAAGGCAGCTGGCATTTCGCCTCCATTGCTATGCGACCGCTGCATCTGGGATCGAAACCGCCTCTTTCGTGTCAGCAGAGCTCCGTGACCACTTACCGTGGTGGCTAGAATGTCTTGTATACATTGTGTTCTCTTACAAAGCTGATTTCGTTGCTGAATGGCTAAAAAGGCTTTGGAGAAAAAGCCGTGCAATAAGCGTCGAAATAGAGCGACCGACTGTTCTGTTTCAACTGATAGTCCACAGACTCTGTCAGAGGCCACGATTGATTTCGCTCGAGAACAGAAGCCTAAACGGGACCACGCCCATCTCGAAGAAAGCGATCGCTTCGCTTTTGCTCCTGACGCCTCTACTCTGCTCTCAGTAAACACTTTCGTTGCTTTTCGTCCCTCTCAGTGTACACTTTCGTTGCTTTTCGTCCCTCTCAGTATACACTTTCGTTGTTTTTCGTCCTGGGGATGAGAGAAAAAAAAGTTGCCGAGATTCCGAGAGTTTTGTTCAGACGTGCAGACAGCAAACGTGACTGACTCTGTGTAGAGAGCGAGCCAGTGGTGCAGCAGCCCGTTGTTCGAGTCCCGCATCTTCCTCCCGTAATCACTCTGTCGTCGTGGACGTTTGTCTTCGCCCTCTTCGTACAGCAGAAGCGCGCTCACATGACATCGCACCGTGACGCAGCGGCGCACTTTTGTGTGCCGGTGGCCATGGCAACGCTTCCGATTGCCTCCGCTCTCATTCCGCCTTGGCTTTGTGCTGTGTACCCGAACAACGCGGCGGTTGCGCGGCTGTCGGCCGGCGCGCTCGCTTGCCGGTGTACGATCTAATAACTGTCGTTGGCTAACAACGAGCTCGTCGCCGGCTGCGCCGTCGTGAAAATTGCAGGGTGTTGGCCCGAGCGAGGAACGCTTGTCGAGCTGCCCCGTACACGGCCGCTCAGCCGACCCGGTCACGTGTGTTGGTACTTGTATCTCCCGGTTCCTATACTATACGCGTGTATATAGGGTGTCTCTTGTGCGAGAGCTGTCGGCCTGCTGGGTATACGAAGTTGGCGCCCGCTTGCCGGGTTTGTCGGTCTTTCTACATATCTACGGTCACTCGTTGCAAACCCCAGCCAGAAAGCAATCGCACTGCTATGTGTAGGTTTTCGGGAAGCTCGTTGTACTTGGCCAAAAGCGAACAATTGATGCAATTTTCATTACTCAGGCTTGATGAAGAGAAGTCACAAGTACGACGTTGTGTATATATTGAAGGCTAGTCGCATGATGGACACTTGCTAATTGTTACGGTACTTACTTCCTGCTTCTATGTTTTTCACACCAGCGTGTTATGTGCGTTTCGTAGCGTCGGGGAAACGTACCAGCCCTGCGCGTGCGACGGGTGTCATGCAGGCTCCTATACATTGAACTGCATTTTTCCCAACTTCGCCAGTGAGTAGTTCGATCTGTGATTCACTAGCTGCATGTTTACCATCGGGAACAAATTCAGTCGTACCATAATTGCCGATAATTGTTTGTGCTGTAGGGCGTGATCTAAGAAAAACGTCAAGCAGTAAGTATGTCAAGATTTTGCGCATATTTATATTAATAGCTTGTTATAAAGCGAAAGAAAGTTTTTTTTTTTTCAGAACGTACACCAGCGGCAGTCAGAAATTTCACCGAGAGTTTCTTCATAACGTGCAGCTCTTGCTCGTAAAGGGGCACCAAAGGAAATGCGAAGTTGGGCCGAACCAAAGACTACAAGCTAGCGTAATAGCCCGTTGACCATTCCAGCGAGAACAAATTATGATGCTCGACTACTGGCTCGCAGGTTGCGGGATCGAATCCCGGCCGTGGTGGCTGCATTTTCAATGGTGGCGAGAATGCCTGGATCCCGTGGGCTTAGATTTAGGTATGCCTGTGAAGAACCTATAAGGTGGTCGACATTTTCGTAGCCCTGCACTACAGCGGTGTCTCTCATAAGCATATCGTGGTTTCGGGACGTCAAACTTCAACAATTAATATTACAGCGCCAAGTCATCTATTCGGCGTGGGTGATTCATGTTGAGCAGCGGCACCAGGGACTTTGGGCGGCTGTTCTTGGCGTTAAAATCTCGCTTTCTGCACGGAGAAACGGTTAGACTATGACGTCGCTAAAGGGATTATTCCAACTTAGCTTAATATTTTTCTTTATTTGCCCTTTAAGATGTGCTGTATTTTCCCAAAAATTTTCGAAATGAGGGTGATATGAGAGCCTCGAGCAGACTTTAGTCACGCAATTAACGCAGTATACCTATAACGTGCTTGGAAGAACACTCGAGAAAACTTTAATGTATAATTACAATAAAAGCCCATCTCGCCCGTGCTTGTCTGTTGCCGTCATGGCTTAGTGCCTTTTGAGCCTTTCGTGCTTTTGTAATTAATGGAATGCGGTATACTCGATTCAGGCTTGTTCTAAAGCTGACTAACGCTTCGCAGCATCCCACGCTGAACGGATCTAATATATTCGTTATACACAAGTAGATAATTGCGCAGCAGGTTTCAACATCGATCGTCTTACGTTTAATTGACTCGCTTTATAGGTGACACCTGAATCTAGCGTTCCGGGTACTGATATCATTTCTTTTCTCGTTTCTTTTTGTCTTTATTTCATTGCTCCCCAGTCCCTTGGCGCAGCCCTGAACATTATCTACCGAGCTCGCTCCGGTGACATACCCCCGTTTCGCAACGGTATACTTTATGAAGAACACGCTAATTACGGCCTTTTAAAACTGCGCTTCGGTTAGTTTTCATTAAGGAGTTTCCATTAGTACGCATGAAGTCTTCGTTAATGCGATAGTATTACTGGCGAGCCATGGATTCTTCTATGGTAACTAATGAAGCTGTAAAACGCGGGCCGCTGTCGAAGTTGTGCGCAGTGTACTGAACGCTATGTATCGTCTGAAAGCGCTAGCCATTGCTGTTGTAAACGGGGGAGATTGTATGAAAAAAAAATGCTGTTACCCGAGTCTTCAAATACCGATTTTGGCTTGAAAGAATTTGATGTACGTGTTATAGAAAATGGTGTCTCTGTTACTGATGTTACTGTGAGATGTTACTGTTAAAACTTTCTTTCACGCGTGTTTTTTTTTTGACTTTGCGCGGTGCCATCCGTTATAAGCTTTCGAAGTAAGCGTCATTTTCTTTACAATGCGTTTGGCAGACTATATTGTACGATTAGCGCTGCATTTGCGATTTCGGTTTTTACAACTATATTTCGGCGGGGCCTATAGGTTTTGCCATAAAGCCACTTTAGCACAGAGCACGAAAACACGATATATATGCCCGTAGATTTCTGTATACTCTTTCCGTGCAGCTGCAGCGACGTAATACGTTCTGTCGTGCCTAACGTGTTACACAAATGCCGTGGCGAACTGGTGGCCTTTGCAGGTCGAACGACGTTTTGTCGATTTCATTCGAAGCCTCTCTTTGGAACAACAACGCGCTCATCTTGTTTTCATCGTTGTGCGCAAGTGTCGAAATGCTCCTTTCCCTTTTTTACTCGCCTGTCGTGTCGCTACGTTTACACAAGCTCCTCCGGCAACGCGCGCTGTGTTTACGATCGAGGAAAACAGAAAAAAAAAAGAAGTGAAAATAGGAACAAGCTGTCGTTTCGACGCTGATTTGGTTAAGCCGCCGGAACACGACGTCGTCTGGTGCCCCCGTTTTCACGCAGGACTGGCGAACAATTTCTCGGCCTTCTTGCCTCGGCTGTCTCCTAACCTCGTAGAGCTACGCTGGCGCTCCGCGCGCAACCATCCCAGTCGTGTGCCGCCTTCCGCTACCGATTCCCCGCGGGGAGAACGGAATCGTAACACCTTTTCACCGAGGCAGGTCACGTTCGTGCGAGACGACGCTCGCAGAGACGCGAAAATAGCCGGGCGTTCACGACGGGCCGTATAAATATATATTTATGTATGTATAGATGTGTCTGGGACGGCCAGCGCGCCGTAGTGGGGAAGACGGAATTACGAGATTTACCCAAGATCAGCGCGCATTACCGTTCGCGTTCCCTCTCTGTCCTTTTTTTTCGCCGTCCCGCGTCTGACTTGCCCCGCCTCCGGCACGTCGCATGGCGTTAGACGGGACCCCCTGCTCTATAGCACTAATCCTATCGGTACTTTTACCTTGTATAGCGTGCAGCTGCTGCGTGGTTCGCGTGTGTACGCTATCGTCGCACCCGAGCCGTGCACGTAGACACGGACACGGTGCAACATTGCTCGCGGGTGCGAGAAAGAAAAAAAAAAGTCTCGTTTCTGGTATATGTGTACTCGCTGGCTTTATTTTATTTTAGTCTCCTTCTCCGCGACTGCCTGTCGTATCAAGCCTCGTTGTTGCAGTGTGCTGTGTGCATGGGCGTTGTAAAAAGTGCATGGCAGTTCGTGTCAACTCGCTTCCTAAGTTAGTGTGTTACCTTATAGCTCATTTGCTTCTGAAGCTACACTTTGCAGGTGTCTGTCGCCGCGGAAAGTCAAAATTGTTGCTTGTACGCGACATGCATGTTTTTAGAACGCGGCGTTCAGTTGTATGCTCCTGCACGGAGATACGTCGCCGTCTGTGGCGTAACCGATATACATACAGAAATATAAAATAAAAAAATACCTAAGCACGGAGGGGGATGTGGCCACAGCGCCACGCTGCCACTGGAAACTTATACTGGTGTCATGTCGAGCGAGGAGTCGCGTTAAGCTGTGGGATATAGCGCGGGGGAAGAGTAAAATAAAAGCCAGTCATCACAAAATGCTAATTGTGCAATGAGTGTGGTTTAATGCTTCCCGCTCACTGCGATGTGCCCAGCCACAATTCTTCATCGTTATCAGCCACATTCAGCATCAACAAAGTGCATGTGATACCTTGCAGACGTGTACCATATCCATCCCTTATCCACAGAAAGATGAATTATGGCGTAGTGGGTGCTGTCTTACTTCACCAAGAATTATTATTTATGGTAAAGTCGATACCTCGCGGAAAGCGAGAACTTACAAACACAGTTGGCCTTGCCCCAACACGAAGCTTCCTGCAGAATTCGCATGACGCAGTATCGCAATCGTGAGTGATTTATTTACAGCCAAAGCTGTAAGGCGAAACGAAAATTCGTTCGCCAGGAGAAACGATAACGGTCTCCGTCGCTGCTGCTAGATCATGAAACGTCTCAATAAGCTGGGTTACCGTAGAATACCCTTTGCGAAAGCCGTGCTAAATGGGCGTGATTAGGTTATTTCTTTCGACAAACAGACAAATGTTTGAATATTATATGCTGAATTTAGACACTAGTGCATAGCAAGAAGATAGGCCTAAACGAGGATTCAAGTGAATGGTCATCAGTTTTTGGTACTGGAGTGATCTTAGCGTGCTTCCAATCACTCGGAAGTTCAGCGCGCAGGAGAGATAATTTAAAGATCAAACATAGGTATTTGGCATCCCATTCAGCATACCTTATCAGAAAGGCGTTAGGTACAGAGTCAATGCCCGGTGACTTTTTTGGATCGAGATTAAGCAGAAGCGATAAGACACCCCCTTCAGTGATACAGACGTCATCGATAGGTGGCATGGTGTCATAGGTGATGAAATCAGGGGTAACGTCATTATCACGCGTGTACACCGAACAGAAGTAATCATTCATCGCGCCTGCTATTTTCCTCTTGTCGGTTATAACATCACCGTTAATTGATAAGCTTGATACTGTACTTTTTTTTTAGGTGAAAGATATTGCCAAAACTTATTTGGTGACGTCAAGAGAAAGTTTGTCAAAGCCTCGCTTTGATATTTTTCCTTTGCACTTTTCAATTCGGCTTTCAGTGTGTGATGCATCTCTGATATATTATCTAGTCCAGACAATGATGGTCCTTCTGTTTGTCGCTTTCTTGCCTTCTTTAGCTTGCGCCCTAGGCGTACGATTTCTTTCGTAATCCAGGGGCTAGACCGGTTTAATACCTTGCGTTTTTGAGGAACAAAGTTTTGGATACATCTAATTACTAGGTCTTTCAAAAAGCACCACAATCGGTCAACAGAACATTCACTTTCTTCGGAAAGCGTTAGGAAATCGGAATAAGAATGATCAAGAGCGTCTATTATGTCCACATCACTAGCACGCGAGAATACGGGCACAAAAACGGTTTTTTATCAGGCATTTTAGCATAGTACAGTTTCTAGTGTCATCGCTTTGTGTTCAGGACAAATGAGAGTGAATGAGAGGGATCGTCTCTGTACAGCGCAGCACGGACAGTCGCAGATGATATGTTACAATGTCTTCTCGGTACCGCAGGCGTGGGCTAGGTTTACAGTGAACTGGACTATAGTTGGTATTCATTGGGACTAGTTGGTATTCATTCGTTATTGATACAGCGACAAACACATAGAATAGTGTAATCGACAAAAGAGCAGCTCGTTTCATTGCTTACTGTGGGATTCTTGATCGATAACGGGCGCTGCTATCGAATGGCTTGTCTATACTGCGCGGAACTATATACCCGATAAATGGTGCAATGTGAACGCTTCGGCAAAGGGAGAGGTGTCAGCGCGGAGCGCTGCGATTTTCCAGACCCGCACGCCGCATCGCTTGCGGGCTGGGTCTCGTACTCGCCGTTGCAACAACTCGGTCGACGTCGCCTTTCGGCGTTGCGTTAAGGGGTGGGTGAGAGGGGAAGTCCGTTCGGCCAGTGTTTTACCTCCCTCTTGCAAGCCTTGCTTCCCAATACACAATCAGCACTTTTATCTATACGGAGTTATATTGGAACCGAGGCATTCGGGTCACGCGCACCTGTCGAAGTCGGCGCACGGTGCTGCCCGAACAAATTGCGTTTTCCACGCTGCCGTTGTTGTTGCTGCAGGTGCTCAGTGCGTCCTACGCCACTTATTTCACTTACTACGGCACAGCATCTCTCTAATGCGAGTTGCTTTTCGAGAGGGCGCTTTCCCACCCGGTGCAGCTCGGCTTGCTCTGGAAGTGTTTTTCCTTCAAGCGATTGGTGCTTCCAGAAACCTGAACAACACCTGTTTGTTTCGGTTTAGTGGCAGTAGCGAAAGCAAAAACGAGATGACAGGAAACGCAACTCTGTGTTTTCTTATTTTCTGATATATCCTATGTGTATTCGGTAGCGAATCTTGACTGCTACTAAGAGCCAATCCTACTCAGCGACTGTCTTGTGTCACCGCCTTGTCGTCAGTGCTACCTGACAGCGAATCGGCTTGCTTACTAGCGAGGCTTGTGCTGTCGTTGTTGGAGTAAGGCACCCGCTTTATTAGAACTGACTGGATGCTGGACGATAGAACGTACGTTTATATTATTGGCTGACTTGTTTTGAGGGGCTGGTCTTGGATTTGTAAGCTCTGAGCAGGGGATGTTTCGTACATGCTGCACATATATGCGCTTTTTAACCCTTACATATTAACTAATAAAGATACCCGTATTACTAAGGCCGAGGCGAAATTGACCCAATTGAAACCATTCGCTTTTCATTAACGGCAGCCGATACATATAACCTATGTTCACGTTGTCGCGCTTGCTGTTTGGCGTGGGATTTTTTTTATTATGATTGCGTGCATTTGTACGATAAACCTAATGATTTACTGTTGGCACACCTACCTGAACGTGGCGGTGTCAACAAAGCAAAGTTTCTTGCGATGAGTCACGGTGGGCCCTGAAAAAGAAAACGTCCATTAGTTGCCGAAATACCCATAATCAAAATACCTTTTTTTCGTCATTATATCCTACATCAAAAGTGCAATGGTAACTTCTTAAAAATACTTTTTTATTTGTGCTATGCAGAAATACTTTGAGTTTTTATAATGAACTCTCTAATTATTACGTTATCTATGCGGAGTCCCATTCCTTTGTTGTGGTATTTACATTGGCCAGCTTATGGACGTGTAGCTTGTCTTTTGTTTTTCTTTTCTCAGTTGCCTTCAATGCTGATCGAGATCATGAGTTACTTCTGGTCGTGAATAAAACCATGGAACAGAGACATGAGTATACAAAATTGAAGATACGAAATTTCTCCGCTTCGCTTCAGTTTTTAATCACCAGCCCATTTGATTCCTGTGTGTGCCTTTTCTTGTCGCGCTCGCTGTGGGTTTCTTTGTTCTCGCTTTTTTTTTTCAATGGTCCATACAAATACGGTCGCTTTCAATTTCATTGCTTTATACCCCGTAGCATGCCCCGTAGCAATATACTTTGTCATTGGGCCTTTTGTGCTTGTGCATACTACCTCTTAACCTGTCCGTCAAAGCACACGCTTACCGCCTAGTTAGTGCTGTACTGTTTATTATTATTTTTTGGAAAGCACCTTAACAGCGCACAACGTCCCTCAGCCCATAAACTGGATCCCGGAATCTACATTAGATGTAAAAACGGAAAAATTTGTGAACAAAAAAAAAACGTTATTAAAGAGCTGTTAACCAGACTGAAGAAACTAAAAGGCTACTACACCGGAAAAAAACGCCGGCATTAAACTACTCACCAAGCTAAGCATATGACCTAACAAAAGGTTACGATGAACAAAAAAAAAAGGCTGTCAACCAGAACAATATAGGACGGCGCGATTCACTATCCGATACACACTGCTTTGCCCCCCTCATCAGCATTCACTTCGTGGATATGCTTGGATTTTTTCTTATTGAAGTTTAGCGTTGTGTTTTCGTTTTTGTGCAACGGGTGACGCAACGATGCGTGTCATGCACTTGATTCATTTTGTTTCGCGCTGGCAGATACGAAGATGATTCATGTGCACTTGTTTGTTATTTTCTAGGTTTAGTGCCCGACGCATCGACGGCTGGGGAGAACCAGGCCGCCGAAGGTGAGTCTTGGTGTGACTGGCGAGTCCTCCCGAAGCCCGTTTTTTCTTAGTCATTTTTCTTTCCTTTATTGCAGGCTTTTGTTTACGTATTTATTTCCTGGTTCAAGTTTACTTGTTTCGCGTTTTTTCAATCGCTCTGGAGCAGATTCCGGTCGCATTTTGAGCGAGGCGAAATGGTAGATGTCCGTGTACTGGTGTGATATCGGTGAACATTGAAGAACTCAGATGGTCAAAATTTCTGGTGCCCTCCGCTACAGCGTCTCTCATGATCATATCTCGGTTTTGGGACATAAAAACGTAAATAATAATAATAATAATATTAATAATAATAATAATAATAATAATAATAATAATAATAATAATAATATTAAGCAGTGCGGCAGCGTGACGAGATGCCGTAACATGGAAAGTGCTATGGACTAATTTTGTCTGCATTTGTTGGTTTTGTGTAACACTTTTTTTCTCGTTTATCGTAACTGTATAACTGCTATCATTTCTATTTATGATGGTTTATGGGACAAAAAAAATATAGACGTTCGTTTCGTCTCAGTGGTAAAGGGGCAAAATTTATCCTCAAGTAAACAGAGAACAAGAGAATGTGAGGGAAAAAAATGAAATTGCGAATGCCTTCAACCAGGCGTGGGATAAAGAGCATTAATGGCTGGCGTTAACCATGCAGTTTTACTGCGAGTTTTGACTTAACTACGTTGCAATATTTGTCATTCAAATTCCGTTGTTGTTACCTTTAGTGAAACAGGTTTTCATCTGTTCTATATTCTTTTTGTGTTGTTGTTGTTGTTGCTTGGGGTTTACGCGCCAAAACCACGACATCATTATGAGATGAGCCGGCGTCGCATTTTTCACAGCCCGGGTTTCTTCAGCGCGCCTCAAAATCAAACTTAAGTATTTATTTATTTATTTATTTATTTATTTATTTCCTTCTCTCGTTCTTTCATTCTTTCTTTCACTGAGCTTGGCCCGCAAACACAGTTGCATACACCGTCTACTTCAATGCTTGCGGTCTCGCATTTCCTCGAAAAAAAAAAGAAATGATTTCTCGCGTTTACGCGCGATCGCTCGCCCTGTATAAGGCAATCTGAAGGATTCACATTCCTGTTTGCTTCTGCAATGTCGGAAGTGTGCGAGACAAGTTTTCCGCTTCCGGAATTCGCAAACGGCTCATTTTTCGTCCCAACCCGATCTCTCGCGTATTCGTTGCTTTATGTGTGCAAGTAACTTGTGAAATAGAGACAGTCTGTTCGTTTGCGGCCAGGAAGAGCACACAGACCGGTGGCCTTACTTCATCTTTACGAAGATATTACCTGGATTTGTTGACTTTCGTTACTGCAACACAAGGGTTCGGTAGGAGTTTGTTCCCTAGAACTGCTAAAAAAAATGTCATCAAACACGTGCGCCGCGCCGGAAGTTTACAGCTTTTCGAGGATATTTCGAAATTGTAGTCATTTCCGCCCGTATCGTGTTTCCGGTGCTGTTCTGATTACCCCATTTTTTTTTTTCGCGGTGCCCCCTGGTCCTTCCTCCTTTTTTTTTTTCGGCCGCTTCACTCTTCCGTGTTCAATTCCTAGGTTAAACATTGTCCTGGAGTACGTCAGAGGAATACAAAGCTGCACTGCTAAGCAACAGGAAAAATACGAGCCGTCCTCAGAGCACATATATAGACAGTCCTTCATGTGGATTTACGTAGATTGCGATAACGGCTGCCCCAGTTTGCCATAAGATGCTAGGTAAAGAGTATATGCTTCTGTAGTAACTGTCTGTTCGTTAACCTTTCGTTGAACGGGCAAGTGGATGGGGAGGAGGCGTAAGAAGTTTGGAGATGCCTGCTAGTTAGGTTAGCAAAGTGCGTTGTGTGTGTGTGTGTGTGCGTGTGTGCGTGCGTGCGTGCGTGTGTTGCCCATAGGCGACAATATATATGGTATCTAGTGTAATGTTATCGCGCTCGCAAAAATGAAACAGCGAAAAATCCAGTAAGTATACTCCATTTGCTGTTGCTTTCGCTGTGTTCTCGAATCTTGACATGCTTGGTCAGCAAACAGTGATAACTCTCTATAAAGGACAGCTCGGTGTTGGCGAGTATTGAGTGCCGCTTGCTTAGTTTCTTTGTGTTTGCGCTGAGCACATGAGTAGCATTGAAGGTTGCTAGCTAGTGTAAACGAAAGCTGTCGAAACACTATAACTCAAGATTGATTATCAAGTGCACTCTTATGAGGGCGGTTCGTCGTGTCTCCAGACGTTTGTTTTCTCCTCTGTTTGCTTGACCGTTTTTAACGTCAGCGAGCTCGTTAACGTAACTTCTCGTCTCGAACGACATTGGAAGAAGTTCGAAGGTTTGTTTAGTGGTGCATGCTTGGGCAGAGGTGAAGAGAAGAGTGTCAGTCTTATTAATAAAGTAGCGTATGCGTGGGCTTCTTAGAATACGGGCTCGTATACATCACGAGCCGCGCTTCTATATTGGCTTGGCTCACTATCGCTCTGTCAACTGACCTGAAACTATACAGTATAAGTTACTCTGTCAAGTGATACGAAAATTTTAATCTGTTCTTACTTACAGGCACTCTTGGTCAGGCTCTCATCTTTGCTGATCCTGAGTGCGTTGGTGAGGCTTAATAATCAGTTTTTTTTTATTATTATGCGCCACGTTAAAGAGTAAAAAAAGAGTTTGGGTTAAGGCTTTTTTGAAATGCAGCTCAAGGCGATACGCTGGTGATGATGTGGTGCGTTTCACCGCCCCTCGAACGCAGACAATTTACGTCTTTATAGTGTAGGTAAAAAAAAAAAACATGTCATGCCATCGGAGATAGCCGTTTATTTAGTTGCTCACTGGTGGCCGCAGGAATTTCCTTTATTACAAGTAAAGTCATCACATGGTTCGGTTTAGCACCAGTAAAACTAAGACTGCCTGTCTACTCATTCAGTATAGGTCAGGGCAACGCTGAGGTACGCCTTGAGAGAGAGACTTCGGGCTCACAGTTGAATTGACACAACGTTGCATCGTGATAAGTGATGAACCCGTTTTCAGGATACAATTCCTCGGAAAACATCGTTGTTACCATGCGTGTCTCCTTTCAGGTACTGTCGACTTGCCACGTTTATGACTTTCTTTAAAAAGACACGTTAACTCTCTTGTGGCTCACACGACTTCTCGAAGAAAGTGTAATGATTGCCAAATAGAGTGGACGTGCCTCCTTAAAGTGAGTCACCGACAAGAGAAGTCTGCACTCCCGACGACGAGTTGAATTACTTTTTTTTTTGTTCATAGCGTCTAAAAAATAATTCGTCGTAAACCGGTGACAGAATTCTCGCTCGTCCCTGGCGTTTACTCTGCTATGTTAACTAATCACGGAGGCTGTAAGATTGCAGAGAGAACTCGGCTTATTACGCAACTTGAAGCGTAAGGGAAACAGTATGAACTTGATTGGTGGCTTCGCGAAACTACTCTTCAGAGTCGTTGGATGACAATTCTGTGCTTCGTACACCGTTGGAGATTGCGTAGGAAACATACGGCATTCCTCTGTGTTCCCTTATACTTCGAAGTTTTGATTAAATATGCTCGCTATTTCGTATATTAGCCTCTTGGTTTTCTCAGATATCCGAGATAAGGAGGAGTCGTTGCAGCTTTGGTTGTCGTCGACTTTACAAGGTGATTTCTTTTTTTTTAAATATTCAACTACGAAAAGCCCGTATCGGTTTTCTGTGCAGCTTCGTGGTTCAGTTGGATCGATGACACTCTCCCTCCCTCTCCGATTTTATTTTTGAATTTTTCGGACCGAATTGAATCAAACTGTTTGAGAAACGATACAAGGCGTTTGGAGTAACAGATTTGTCTCTACTGCAGGTTTCGCTTCCGTTCCGCCTAAGAACGGCGCCTGTTTCTTCTTGTTACCGAACTTGTCGATGCTCATCGACAAAGAGAAAGGAGTGGGTTGAAACAGAGTGAAGGGCCTTTTCAAAAAGAAAAAAAAGAAGGACTTGCCTTTTTCTCTTCTTCTGTATTTCTCTGTCTGCATTATTTCATGCATCTTGTCTTGTTCGCGTATTCCCCGAGACGCGCCTGTTTTGCATCAGCGTGGTGTAGCTGCAATGCCACATCGTCAAAACGCGCGCGCGCTCAGGTTTGTCTCCGCATCGTTAGGCGCGCGCTTTCGAAAATCGAAACGTGCATCCTTTATTTTTCCTTTCCTTCTTTTTACTCTTCGCTAAGCGATGCCGGCGAGTGTTCGCGGCAGCTGCATGCGGCGGCGCTGTGGTTGCGGAGTGAAGGCAAATCATAGAGCGAGAAAGAGTTGAGCGAGCACAATGAAGCGAGAGTCGGCGGGTTTCGGCGTCGCGTGCGTGTCCCCGTCGTCGCACGCGTGCATGGACGCCGTGGCGCGTTGTCGTGCCGATGTTCTCCGATGCTCTTCGTCCTCGTCCGTGCCCTCTTCCCCCTTAATTTCACCCCCTGTTTCTTTATCCCCTTACACGTGTCGTGCAGCGCGCTTCACGTTTGGCCGATACGTTACGCGCGGTGTTTTCCCCCCGGCGTTCTTCCGTCAACCTATCTGCCACCTCTCCTGTTACTTTTCTCTTCGTACAGAGCATACTGTTGATGACGGAGGGGCGTCTTCCTCTTCTTGCGAAAGCTCCCCCACCGCGGTTGTAGCGGCGCGAATAGAAGGCGCGGCGTGCGATGCCTCCGCGAGAGACAGGCGGCGACGTCGGCGGCGCCTCGTTCTTCGCTGTCGCGTCGTAACGGTTTCCCCGCGCGCCATTCACGTCGGTGTTCTCGCGTCGCTTACCAGTCGTCGTCGTCCTTGTTGTTGTTGTTGTTGCTGTTGAATTTATACTGTACCGAGTATGTCTTTGTTCTATCTTATTTAGTCTTTTTTTTTGTCACCTCTCCTGCTTCTCGCGTTCTCTCTTTTTCGCCGAAAGCTATCAGAATATTGCGCTTGTCGACCGGCGTCTTCGACTAGCTGTAGGTGCGTGGAAGGAGGGCAAAAAGCAAGCATCCCCGTGCACCCATGTTCGGCTTGTGCTGCAGTTGTTGCTGCTTATTCTATGCTCGGTTCGGATGCCGACGCGTATCGGCCGCTGCCGCCGCGCTTTTTCTTTCTCTTTCTTGTAGGTAGTGCTATAGAAGAAATAAGTGGTGAGAGGCTTGGTGTCTAGCGCATAACATATATGGTCATATCGCGGCTCGTGCTCGCTATGTACCTTCTAGTGGTCTTTTTTTTTTCTTCTCCGCGCGATCGCCGTGTCGTGTTCACTCGTTCTTATATTCCTTTTTTTTTGCCTTAGGTTGAGCTTCGCTTTTTGCGCGACGAGGGAGATACGGTGGGACGGCGTGTCTCGCGTCGAAACGATGACGTCTCGCGTTGCCTCAGAGCCGAGCTCGTACCGTTGTGTGTGTCTCTTTGTATACCTTGCTTGGTTGCCAGGGAGCGATTTCCTCCTTTTTTTGTTTTTGCCTCCTTTGGTCGTTGCTTTCCCGTTTCTCCCTTTATCCTTCGGTGACTGCGGGTCTTTGCCGTGCATACGTCGCTGTGGTTATTCTGGGCGTGTCGATGTTTATTGGACATCGTGTCGTGTGGCAGCTCGACGTCTGTCGCCGATGTCGTTCGGGGATCGGGATACAATGGCGCGCTCGTTTCGGTCCGGATCTGCTTGTACTTCACGTCGAAATATGACCAGGCTTTATTAGGGCGCTTGTTTTTACGGGCATGAGAGGCGAATTTGCGGGATTATTTTTCGATATGTATGCGGTGGTCGCGTCTCTCGGTGTAGTATATTAATAAACCTGTATACTCTTTCTTGCCATTCGATGGCTTTGTATAGCTCAGCTTCAGACATTTCTCACCTGTGAACATGCAGTGAAATTTCAGTGTATAGTGACGATCCTTGTGTTGTCACTTAGTGCTGGCTACAAACTTTCGGGTTACACGTCTATAAGTTAAGTGAGTTTGCTGTTGGCTTGCACGCGTTGTTAGCCGTGTTAGTTCGAATATGGCCGGGCTTGACTTGTAAACCACATGTTGTATTGATTTAACAGGAAAGCTATTCGTGGTGGAGGTTTTCTCGAAACTATGTACCCAAGAGTTCGGCGAAAGTTTGTCTGGTCAGGTATTATGATGACGGTGTATAAGAAACGTCTCTGTGTTTTTTTTTCACCTTAACTTGATCAGCGACTGCATCTGCATTCTCATATTTTCTCTGGACTATCTGCGTAACGTGGCTCGCAGCTTCTAGCGCCTGAAGTCCTGCAGAAATTGTCCAAGCCGCTGTGGTCGACCATAGCGGCAGTCGACAAACTGGTCCACTTCGTGCTGTCGCTCCAGCTGCGTGGCTCTTTGGATTCAGGAGTGAGGTCAAGATCAAGTTTACAGTTTTCATTTCGTGGAGAGCGTGCTACTGTAGTTTGGCTGCGAGTATTTAAAAAAGTGGAAGCTTTTAAAGGGCCTACTTAAAGCTTTCTACTTACTGCGCCCGTTTTCCATTATTCAGAGAAGCATGTACCACTTTCCATGCGTTTATTAACAGTGTTTTGTGCTGTAACCGAACGTGTTGATGGTGGCCGGTTGGTTTACACTGTTTGTTTGGCGTCAGTGTCACTGTTTTGTTTAAGGTGTGCGCTTGCCAAACCTGCTCTTAGTATTGACCGAAAACCGGCACCGCGGTTCTACATTTTCTTGCTTGCTATCATGTGTTTTCTTTTTTCTTCTGATGCTTTGTTCAAACGCTGAACATCAGAAAGCTTGTGTCATCGTTTAGGTATAACGCCTGTTTGTGTAACGCAAAGAATCCGCATAAGCGAGCTTGTCTCTGCTCTTCGGCTTGAACTAATGAGCCATTGCATAGAAGCCGTATTGACACTAATGAGCCATTGAAGGGAAGCTGTCGGACAAATCGCGACTGCGACTAGTTTCAGAAGGCGCGTTTACATAACTGGCGCCGCGAACTGCATGCGTCGTCCCCTTCGCGTGTCGCAAGCTGTACATAAAGCTATAGGATATAAGCGCACGGGAGTTTGGGCCTATATAAGCTCGTCGCCGTTGCGGCGCAACGCTTTATTCTCGCAGCCGCTTTCTGCGCGTATAACGACGAATCTGGGATTTCCCAGACAGCGTCGTT
The DNA here is from genome assembly GCA_013436015.1 of Rhipicephalus annulatus. Taxonomy (NCBI): domain Eukaryota; kingdom Metazoa; phylum Arthropoda; class Arachnida; order Ixodida; family Ixodidae; genus Rhipicephalus; species Rhipicephalus annulatus. The sequence continues at coordinate 9,103 of WOVY01012754.1, read as the reverse complement.
TCGAAATCGACCACCGCATGTCGAGGGGGTTAAGGGGGGTGGGTGGAAGAACCAGTCAGCGAGCCACTATAACGGGCTTAGAGTAGGAGGAAGGCACGCGCAACATGTCACATTTGTGTCACAGTGCGGGTCGTTCAGATAAGCTCGGAACAAGGCGCACGCCTCGCAGTGTAACGTCCGGTGACATAGGCCATTTAGTGACGATGCCGGCTTCCCTCAACGAAGCCTTTGTAGTCATCGCCGTCTCGGACGGGTGACCTCCCAAAGTCATGAGACGTTCCGGACGATTGCGCGGCTCGCGCATTCTCGCGCGCGGGAAATTAATGGTGCGCGGCGGAAATGATGTGGCCTCGTGCCTTCGGTTCCGTGCCGTCTCTCTTCCTTCCTTCCTTTCGCGCTCTTTCACTTCTGCAGCTACGGACCTTTCGCAACATTCCGAGCCATTTCTCTCTGCGTCGGCCTCTTCCAACTTTCGTTATCCTGGCCAAACATGCCGAAACGGAACGAAAAAATAATTAGACACGAAAATAGTATGGATCGTACAATAAATTTGTTCGGCTTTGTGACTATATACGCTGGCGACGTTTTCGACTGCTCCTCAGTACTAACCGAGAGACTGTAAGGCTTCGCGTTGTATCCCCCTCCCCTCCGCGTTTTGCGTTTCGGTCACGGTTCCTTGCGTCTTTCTCGACTGTGGCGCGACGAAGTGTTGCCATTTGCTGAGTGCAGTGGCGCTAGTTCAGATGGCCTGCCAAACGAACAGAAATGTTACCGAATGCCTACGTGGCGGAACGTAACGCGCGAAAGGAGAGTTTCACAAGAGACGGACGAGAGAGTTTGGCGGAAGCTTAATAAATGAAATCTGTGTTTATGTATAACTTCAACCATGGTTTCAGACAATCACTTTTTATTTTCAAAAGCTGTCCAATCAGACCGGTAGCATATTCTATAATTGGCATACACCACGTTTAAGCGTATAAATATCCCATATTTCATCCTTTAAATACCACAGTAACATAATTTACTGCCTCGCTGCGCTATAGTGTCTTTGTGTCCCCAGTCACCTTTCTTATCCAAAGCAGTATGTAGGCACCTCGATGTGCGCCGGTAGAACTTTGTTTATTCCAATAAAGATATATGCTTGACTCGCGTATCTTCTTTGTATTGTTGCGATATGTGCGCAAGAAAAAAAATGCCATTCTGCCTCTTGAATGTGGGCAGGCTCACGCGCTCTGACTTTTCGTGTGTAGTGTGCGTTTGGCGAGTCATTATTTTTCAGAAGTTCAGATATCTAAAAAGAAATATGGACCATCTCTCCGAAGGGAACTCTCATGGGATGCGAAGCAGGAGTGATGCGTATAGCGTTGACGCGATTGATACGGGTGTCGACGCAGGTGCTGGAAAAACGGTTTGAAACGAAACTCTCTCTAGGCTTTACTCGAGTAAACGTTTCGTTGAAATGCAAAAACACGGGAGGTGGGTTGGGTTTTGTGTAAGTTTCATGGTAGATAAACGAGCCGAAAGAGTGTTTTCACACGACGTGTGGTCGAGTGTTGCGGGTGGTGGAGAGGGTTAAGCGAGAGATAAATGTGCTGCGATTGGGCATAGCAGCTGGCAGCCGTGGGCGCTGCGGCGAGCGTGCTGCGGGTCAGGGAGAAAGTTGCGGCAGCACGCACCCGCTGGGGAAGCATGCGAAGGAAGCGTGACGTCAAGAAACAGCTTTGGCGTGACCTACTTGGCATCACTCCAACACATGCGGCAAGGGAAACGCGTTGCAGCGCGTTCGTACGGACGCACGTGTCTACGGTGGTATAGTGTGCGTTTGGCGAGCTACCCTTTTGCCGCGGCCACCAGAACGGAAGAAACGCTGCTGCCTCATTTTTGGGAGATAAAGAGCAGCGCCAAGACGCCCTGCTGTTTCCATGTGCTGGGGGTGGCGTGGTGAAATTACTCGACGGAGCACCGCTGTCCTTGGGGTCCATGTAGAGATGCGACACGTGGCGTCTTTGTACCCCGGTAAAATCCACAGTGCCGAGCCTCCGCCGATTACGGACGTCGGACCACCACGCTGTGCGTCTCTGACTGATGAGCTGCCGATGCTCAAATCAGTACCAGGTACCAAGGCATGGCTGCTCTAATGCGCCTAGCCGCGACCGCCGTTCGACAAAGCATGGGTGGTCGGCTCGAGCGGCGAGATGACAAACTAGTTTCACCCTGCTCGCAAACTAGTTTCACTACTTTCACAAACTAGTTTCACCCTGGAAGCAAGATTCGCCGGAGGAGGCAGCATCGCAGGGCCCATACACGTGTTTGGGTTGTGAATGTGTGTTTGTTGGGGGCGCTGCCGGTATAATGACCCTCGTGATGTGTGGTAGATGTTATTGGACAGTGTAGTACGGACCTATTCCCCGATATAGGGATCTGGGGTAATGAGACTGTTTAAAAATCAGCCCTAACGGGCTGCTGAGTGCTGGTTCACAGTGCTGATTTTATGGAGAGCCTTGTAATGTAGAGCTTCTCAATGTAAAGCTTCGGGCCAGAAAGCTTGTGTCATGTAAATAATGTGAATAAACCCTATCTACTAAGTTCAACCTCCTGCTGCCTCGACATCTTGATCCCCGATCTCCGGTGCCTGCAAATCTCGGTCGCAACAATGCACACGTGAGCCAAAGAGCTGCTTCGCATCTAAGTAAATCGAAACTTATCGGCTTTTAATTGATCCTTGACTACAGAGAGGCCGCATTTCGGTGTTGAGCGAAATGCAAGAACACCCATGGGGTTTCAGTTGTGTGCACGAAAAAATAGTGAACACCAACACGCGAAAAAATGATCACGGTGGCTTCCCATTGCAGCATGGCTCGCAATCATAGCGCCAATTTGGCGCACATTGCCTCTGAATTTTTTCTTCAATTTCTTTTTAGTCCAGAAATTGAAACTTCGGCTCTATACAGAATACGTATATCTGTTCTAGCCGTGGTTTTCTAACTAACCGTTCACGCCATGTAAGTTAACCTGCCGCTCACACCACATTATAATCGGGCGGCCCGTTCTCGCTTGCGAGGGCACTTTACACGCGCTATCGCATATTTTCATGCCCGTGTAGCCACCTCTACGCTCGACGGCGAAGTGGGCGGATGCAGGTTAGCTTCACCACTGGCTTTTTTTTTCGTGTTGTAATTAGCTTTGTTCTCGTAAACATGTTAAATGACTTGACCCCAGCTTCTCTCTCTCTCTCTCTCTCTCTCTCTCTCTCCTATATATATATATATATATATATATATATATATATATATATATATATATTGATGCACAAAATGCGAACGTGCGACGAGTGTACGCATTAGCGAAGTGCTAGTGAGTTTGCGAAAAAAAAATAATACTTCGGTGCAGCTGGCAGCGCTTTTTACGGGCCGAAGTTGGTGTAACGAACGTTTCCGCGAGGTCATTATCCTTCGAACATCACAGCCAGTATTCTAACAAACAAACAAATAAACAAACAAAAAGTGAGACTCGGATTAAAAACACGTATTCGCTGTTTTATAATTGAAGTCGTTCGGGGTTTAAGAAGTGGATTCGCTTTCCGCAGCATTTTAATGTTTGTTTCTTCTTCTTCTGATTTATACTTTTTTACTCAAATTCAAATAAAAGATAATATAATTAATATGCATTGTGTGCTTCTTGTGTTTTGAAAGAAAACAAATATAAGAATAGCACGGAAATCAAGTTAACTTTTTTTGGGGGGGAGGGGGGGACACTAACTCGAACGAGCACTCGTCCACTCAGCTAATTGATGCAGCGGCAACAGTCACGCAGAATTCCAACGTCGTCGGCTTTAGCGCGCCCTTCTTTCACTGCGTTTTAGCGTCAATGCACGTATTCGATCGGTTCCGGTCGCAATATTAACAAACGCCCATATGAGGGCACCTGCTGTGGCAAAGCAAAACTTTGCAATCAGTTTCAGCACGAAAGTTCGCGTCAGATATGCGTTTGTTGCGGTGAACGCGTTTCTTGTTTACTCTTATTTCCTTCCTGTACAGTTAAGAGCAAAATATTTTGGGGGCCATTAATTGGTGCCGCAAAGAATTTGTCTTCTTGCCAGCTCGAGTAGATTGGTTGAAATCGAGTGCAGACGTCCAATTGCGCATGCACGGTCATTGAAATGTTTTGCGATATGAAACTCGGCTAGGAAAAAAAAATGTTTTTGTTTTGCGCCTGTTCGGAACGTTTTGCTCGCGGCTGTGTCTTGTACGAATTGTACGGTACTGCTTTTTTTTGTCGGAAAATGTTTGATTATTACGACAATTTTTTTCATTGGTTTTCTCTTTTTTTATTCTCGCTGTAGCGCAGAGGCTTGCACCATCGAGGACATAACCGGGGCGGCCGATGTCGCTGCACAATCAGTGAATGCAATTTGTTCGTGTGACTAGCCCTGCTTATTATTCAGCACCACGCTTTGCTGCTTCGAATTTGAAGCGTGCATATATAAATGCGGCTTTCGGAAGCTGTGTCGGTTAACTACACGCCGAAATCTTCTCAGCCGTTATTAGCGCTTGTGTTGCGTACACAGACACCTTTAGTGCAAAGCTTTCTTTCTTTCTTTCTTTCTTTCTTTCTTCTTTCTTTCTTTTCTTTCTTTCTTTCTTTCTTTTTCTTCTTTCTTTCTTTCTTTCTTAACGCCGGCTTATGTTGGTGATGGCATGATAAACAAAAAGAAAAAAGTACAGAAAACGAACGAAAGAAGTGAGAAGTATGCGATATCATTTGGCTTGACTCCTACATAGTCTTCAGTTTTCACTTCTCGAAGTTCGCTGAACCTAAATGCATTCATTCGAGGTCTTCGTTTTTTTCTGCGCATTCACACAAAGTCAGCACTAATGTAAAAGTAGTTTTGGATCACTGTGTCTGCTTTTGCTAGGATAACCGTCAGAGCATAAAGGCATGCGAAACTACCAAACTTTTCCAATAGTGAGCTGTGAAGGAAGAAAAACCAAAATAAAAAAACGGTCAAGTAGATCTGAAAAAAAAAAGAAAGCAGACGATGGCTTTTGCGGCCGCGTTCCATTTGGTGAACGCTCGATCAAACAGGAAATCCCATTCGCCGGCAAATAAGGAAAGGAAGATCTCAGCTTTAAAAAGTAATAAAGTGTGCGAAATAATAATGACTGCGATATTAGGAAACGCGGGCGAGTATCAGATTTCGCGTTCACCATATAAACGCATCCGAGTTCGAAAATGGAATGGAGCTTGCAAACGAAAAAAAAAAAGAAGCGAAAAGAGGAACACGATTTCGGCGCCACGAGGTCCCGCCGAACACAGAAACGTGCTTGCTGATAATAAGACATATCGAGTGTTTCTTGGAGCTTCTTCTCCAGGCCTGATTCGCTCTATCGAAAAGAAAAAACCTATTAAACGAAATAATTCTATCCGCTTTTTGTTCACCTTTTTTTTTCTTCAATAGAACAGACTCGTCGTCGCATATTTATTATACATGTTTCAAAGGCTGAACGTTCAGACTGCGAGAGCGTGAAAAAATAAATAAAACAAAGCGGGACCGTAATGAGCGACGCGGCTGAAGTTCCGAGTGTGGTTAATGCATAGTCTACATTTGAGATGCCGTGTTCCGCACGACCCCCTCCTTTCCCTCCTTTTTTTTTTGTTAATGTGTGTGTGTGCTCATGTCTGCTTATCTCCGCGTCTTTCTTTCCATTTTTCCCCTCCCCTTTAGTGTAGGGTACCAAACTATATGTAACTCCTGCTAGCCTCCTCGCGTTTTCTTCTCGTGTCTCTCTCACTCTCCTCTTAGCCTCTCCTTATATATATATTTTATCTGACTCTCTCACGGAGTCGGGGTTATCGTTTTCTTTCATTTCTGCTCGCTTCGTCCGTTCTCCGCGTACGTGCCCACGTCGCCGCTCAATTAATAGCGCTGCCGAACGGTTTGGTTTTCCGCGAAGGAAGAGTGCATATGTGTAGAAAAAAGAACGAATACAGAAACAAGGGGGAACGTTCGGGTAAGACGTGAATGCCGAGCGTTCGTTAGGTCGACTCGGAACGTGCGCTATAACGAAAGCTGTAGCGCCGTCGTTGCTGGGTAAGTTATCTGCTAGCAGAAGGTTGGCGAGCCCAGAGAAGCGATTGGATAACGTGTAGGCAAAGAACACAGAGTGACAGTTAGTGGTGTACGAAGACAGCGTGCTTCGTGAATTTGTGCTGCAGTGCTGCAGGCGACTGTGAGTCACCAATTCAAATGAGAAAGAGCGAGAGAAAAAAGAAAAAAAAAAACAGAAGCAGAACGATGAGCCTGGAAGTTTGGCCTGAGAGTTTCTAGAGCAGGAATGGGACCGAAAGAAAGTGAGTGCACACATGCTCAAGTTAGCGCAAGCTTCGCACGACTAAACGACGTGGAAATGCCTGAACAGGAAAGAAGATAGCGGTGAGTCGAAGGCCATTAACAGATACGGCCTTGTATGTTTTGCTGATTAATATGGAGATAGCGCGCTTACTCCTGCAAAAAACTTATCCCCCCCCCCCCTTTTTTTCTTAGCTTACTCTCTTTTCTTTTACGCTGTGAATCGGATGTTGGAGGGGATGGGAAGAGGGGACTTTTCGCAACCGGGCTGCTTGCGTAAGCTACGCTCGGTCGATATTAAATATGGCGTTTACTGTGTTCCCGCCGTGCCCATTACCACTTTTCTAGCGCCATTATCAAGAAGCTCGCGCGCAAACTTCGTTCGTGCACTGGCTGTTAATTTCTTTTTCTTTATTGCTTTTAGGGGCGGCGGGGCAGGCTACCGTCTGAAATGAACGTTCGATGCCGTGCACAATTTGATGACGCGTCTATGAGAGTGCGTGTAGATAAGATTTGGACAAAAAAAAGAAAAAGCGATTGTTTGTGCGCACAAATTCGTTTCCCAAACCTCCCTCTTCTTGAAACTCCAGTTTTCTGTCTTCTCTGATTCCTTCGCTTGACTTAAACTTGCCGCTGGCTACGATAAAGCTATGCTCGTGAAAATGTAGGCTTACAGGATTTGGCAGCGCTTAAGCGTATTAAATGGTGAGGGATGTCGGGAAAGTTAAAAAAAAAAGAAATGTTGGTTTCCGTGGTCAGTGGAGAAGAAGAGAACGCCGTTGCCATCGAAAATCGTGGGAATAAAAGGGAATCGAATGGAGCACTTATCTCCTTTACCGATTTGGCCCGGGTCCTGTGCTTCCGCGTGGGAAGTGATTGGAAAGAAGGAAGCAATAAGATGGCAGGGACACTTGCGGCGACGCAGTTCAACGAACTGATTGAAGCGGGCCCGGCGCGTCCTTCCTCTCCGAGCGGCTTTGGCAGGGGCAGCGGCGGTTCTTCGGACGGTCAATATTTGTATGGATGGACGTGCAGCATCCGAGTGGACACTGGGCAAACGAAAGAGTAAAGTAGTTTCGAAGGGAGGGAAGGCGTGGCGGGGCGTTGCCTCGACACCCACCCACGCACTCACACCAGAGGGCAGTGGCGAAGCGTCGTATGCGGCGTTGTGCTGCACGACAGCCGCTCTGTCCGCAGTAAACAAGCACGACGTTCGATGGGGTGATGCATGACGCTGAGGCGCAGCGAAGCTTCTTTCCGGACGCTGGCGTTTCAGTCGGCCTCCAACCTTGTTCTTAAAAAAAAAAACAAGTCATGAGTGATGGTTATTCCGGATTATCGCGTTTCTATTCTTTACCGCTCGTTCTCGTTCTCTGCAACGCCACCATCCCCATAGGCTTCATGCGCTTGGAGTAATCCCTGGATTTGAGCTTAAGTTGCGTCGCCGCGCGCCGTGACAGTCGGAATAATTTTTCCCCATGTCCAATGCCGTTTGCGCGACAAAAAAAAGCAAGAAATTATGCGAGGTTGTTTGGTATAAACGTTCTGCCGGCTTTGGTGCTTGTCAAGTGTGGTTTCAATAAATGTAATGATGGGTCCTGTAGTAACGACGGGTCCGGTACAGCTAGAGTAACGGTAACACCGGAAACTTGGTAAAATATAAAAAACAGATCAGTGCGTCTATTCTTCTACGAATGTGATTTTATAGAGTATGGGCTATGTGCACAGCCTTGCGTGCTGTCCCCGTTAGTTAGATGCTTGGAGAACCCCAACTATTATGCCCCACGCTTTCCAGGTGGTGCTCGTATCGGCACCTCGGTAAGCAAGGAAGCGCTGTTAAAAACTTCGATTTTCATGGAAATCGGTGCTGCGTAGAAATAATCATAACAACAATGAACTGGAAACTCATCTGTAAGGTATTGGCCACGATGGGATGGTGGTTATGGTGCGCGACTCGAAGGTCGTGGCATCGAATCCCTGCGGCGGCGGCCGCATTTTTGGCAGACGAAAACGCTTCAGGCCCGCGTACTTCGATTTAAAGGCACACTAACGCGCGAATGGATTCTTGGCGTATAGTTGAGTGCAGTTTATAATCCTGACAACACCACTCTTACCGCGACACCACGCTTCGTAAGCGAGTGAAAGCGCGAAAAAACAGTGCGAGTGTGTGTGGGGGGGGGGGGGGGAGACGTCGCTTTGAGATTCCCGCACCGAACATGGGAGTAATCTTGAAGGCGTATATCCCGGTGCGGCGGCCATTTCGATGGAGGCGGACATGTTGTAGGCCGTGTGTGCTCAGATTTGGGTGCACGTTAAAGACCCCAGGTGTCAAAAATTCCGGAGCCCTCCACTACGGACGTCTCTCATAATCAATGGTGGTTTTGGGACGTTAAACCCCACATTTCAATCAATCTTTGAAGGCGTCAACTGTGCCCTACGTAGCTGCACTGATCGACTGTCGGGTGCCATAGACTCAGCATACGAAGTTTCGGTAAATTTCATTGTGCTAATGTCACGAAAATACCAAAAATACGTTTCGAAATTTCGAATGTCACGTGCGGATGTCCCGCGTGAATTAAAAAAAAAGATGAAACATCAAGCTTGATTTTCGCTGGTGATAGTAAACTTATGATAGTGAAACAAATGACATTAGATTGTCAGTGTGCACTCGTCAACAAAACCTAGTCATTGTTTCTCCTTAGTGTTTTTCAAGTGCACGTCAAAGAACCACAGGTGGTAGAAATTTGTGGAGCC